>WWET01003627.1:134369-146125 GCA_011038615.1 Limnodynastes dumerilii
ATATATGCACAAATAACCACTGTAGTCAGTGGTTATGACAGGCACACTTACAGTAAATCACTAATGAGTGGGTGCAAAGGCTAAAGTTCATATAGCAAAAATGTTGTGAATTAACACATACGTCAGCACTCCAAATGAATGAAAAAAAGACTTAATTTTCATTGTGTGTATTCCAGCATCAAAAAAACAGCACTGTAGCACCCTAACATCTGGAGCAGAAGAAACATAAGCAAATCACAAATAAGGTCCCATGGTTATAGATCAGTCCATCGTAAGGCATTGCCAATCCAATTAAATATGCAAAATAGCAGTCTCAATATATCGATGATCAATCCACAGACAAGGAGATACAAGAGCCAATAGACCATTCAGTGATGCAGGAAAAATGAAAGCTCCAGAAGGCTCACTGACTGACAGCCGTTTTGGAGTAGAGACTCCGTCATCAGGGTATTGTGAGCAGTATCATGCAGACAGGTCACGACAGGTACATAGTGCTGGAGAAGGCAAGCAAACAATGGTGACACAGAGGCATATATAGCAATAAAATAATTACTCACCATGATCCACCTGAAGCAGTATGACGTGCCACGGGCTGATGAACAGCATCGCATTCAGGCAGAATGGCTGAGGCGCCATGTGGAACGCAGCGTCACAGAAGTGTGCCAGCCGGCGCATCGTCCACAGGGCAGTCTCCTCCAAGCGTCCAGTGCGCCTGTACAGTCCTCAGAGCGGGCATACTGACATCTGCTGGTGGTCGGGTATAATAAGAAAAATTTTAAAAACATACCAAATAATTAAGTCTCAGCTGTAAGTGAAGATATATAATCTAAACAGCATATAAAGAGTGAAACCTGGGACTCGAAGTTGCTCAATCAGAGACAGAAAAAAAAATATTAAAAAAGTGTCTAAAAAACAAAAGATGAAGAATTTTTTTTTAGAAATAAATAATAAAAAATAGATAAAGTCAAAAAAAAATTACAAAAAACAAGCAAGATTAACTTCCTCATTAAGGGATCTAAACCTATAAATCATGCGTGCTTATAACTGTAGCAACTTCAAGTCCCGATCACCCCCCCTGTGTAATGGTGGTACCTGAAGTAGGGGCATACATTTAAAATCCCTTAAGCGGTGAAATGTCTGGCGACCGGTGGTGTTTTGTTATCAACCAAGGTGAGGGCCTTTTTAATGGAGGACTGATGAACTGCGATCCTCTCCTTTAGCATACGTGTAGTTTTACCTATGTACACTAATTTACACGGGCACGTCACTAAGTAAACGACATATTTACTGTCACAATTCAAATTATGCTTAATATGATACACCTCGTTGGTAGCTGCATTGATAAAGCTATACCCCAGGATCAAAAAACCACGGGTAGTGCATCCACTACATTTAATTGAACCATTGTTTTTTCGCAACGAATGCGAATGTTGAATGGGTTTTAAATCGGTATGGACAATCTTGTCCCTAAGATTACTGCCACACTTAAAACTCATTAAGGGGGGAAATTGTGTATGCACTCCCAATTTGGCATCGGAAGATAAAATGTACCAATGTTCCATTAGGGCCTTACGCAGAATCGGGGAAGCTGTAGAGAACAGAACAGAAGACCATTCTCTCCACAGATTAACTACTCTCCCTTTCAATAAATTTTCTCAATCAAGATTAAATCTGTTAATCGCTGAGTCAATGTCAGATTTAGCATACCCTCGTTTTCTAAAGCGATCACCCATCTCACATAATGCGCGCCTAAGTTGTGTCCTGTCAGAACAAATCCGCACAAGGCGGACCATCTGGGAAAATGGCAACCCCGTTTTAAGGGGTTTAGGATGAAAGCTAGTAGCTAGTAACAAAGTGTTTCGATTAGTACTTTTACGATGTAAAGTAGTCACAAAGCCATTTGGAGTTTGTGTAATAGTTACATCAAGAAACACGATAGACAAAGGGTCAAAATTCAATGTAAACCTGATGGATGTGTCCAAATGGTTAAGTCTGTCGGTGAATCCAGTGAGTTCCTCTGTCGTCCCATCCCATAACAAGAAAAGGTCATCAATAAACCTGACAAAAAAAAAAAAATGATGTGAGAAATCAAAATCATTCAAAATATATTTTCGCTCATAAATATCCATAAACAGATTGGCATACGATGGGGCCATGTTCGACCCCATCGCAGTGTCCTGTTGTTGGATAAAAAAAGAATTCTGGAAAAGAAAGTAATTCTTCTTCAAAATAAATTCCGTGAGGTGTAACAAAAAATCACTTGGTGGTCCATCAAAGTCACTGGATTCAACGACAGACCGTATAGAGTCAAGGCCCAAAGAGTGCGGTATTTTCGTGTAAAGACTGGTCACGTCAAGCGTGACCAGTAGTACACTACCCGACAGGTGATCAACTTATCTAAGTTTTACCAAAAAATCAGTTGTGTCGCGTATATAGCTAGACACCTTAGATACATATGGTTGCAAGTAGAAATCCACAAATTGCAAGAGAGGTTGACATAGCGACCCCCTGGAAGAGATGATAGGTCTCCCAGGGGGCCTCTCAAGCGATTTGTTGATTTTAGGTAATCCATAGATGACTGGCACTATCGGGTGATCCTGCCTGAGAAATCTAACTTGAAGTTGCTACAGTTAGAAGCACGCATGATTTATAGGTTTAGATCCCTCACCCCTGTGGGACTTAATGAGGAAGTTAATCTTGCTTGTTTTTTGTATTATTTTTTTTGACTTTATCTATTTTTTATGATTTATTTATTAAAAAAATTCTTCATGTTTTGTTTTTTTAGACACTTTTTTTTATATTTTTTGTGCTGTCTCTGATTGAGCAACTTCGAGTCCCAGGTTTCACTGTTTATATGCTGTTTAGAATATATATCTTCACTTATAGCTGAGACTTAATTATTTGGTATGTTTTTAACATTTTTCTTATTATACCCGACCACCAGCAGATGTCAGTATGCCCGCTCTGAGGACCGTGCATGCGCACTGGACGCTTGGAGGAGACTGCCCTGTAGACGATGCGCCGGCTGGCGCACTTCTGTGACACCGCTGACGCTGCATTCCACATGGCGCCTCAGCCATTCTGCCTGGATGTGATGCTGTTCATCAGCCCATGGCACGTCATACTGCTTCAGGTGGATCGTGGTGAGTAATTATTTTATTGCTATATATGCCTCTGTGTCACCATTGTTTGCTTGCCTTCTCCAGCACTATGTACCTGTCGTGAAATGCCTGCATCATACTGCTCACAATACCCTGATGACGGAGTCTCTACTCCAAAATAGCTGTCGGTGGGTGAGCGGTGTGTTGACCCTTCTGGAGCTTTCATTTTTTCTGCATCACTGAATGGTCCATTGGCTCTTGTATCTCCTTGTCTGAGGATTGATCCATCGATATATTGAGACTGCTATTTTGCATATTTAATTGGATTGGCGATGCCTTACGACGGACTGATCTATAACCATGGGACCTTATTTGTGATTTGCTTATGTTTCTTCTGCTCCAGATGTTAGGGTGCTACAGTGCTGTTTTTTAGATGCTGGAATACACACCATGAAAAGTAAAAGTATTTTTTTCATTCATTTGGAGTGCTGGCGTTTGTGTTAATTCACAACAATTTTGCTATATATATATAGGTTGTAGTGTTCCGTCCTCCCTATTTATGAGAAGGTTTGTCTGGGTAACTAGACACACCTCCTGATGAAGTCACGGCCCGTGACGAAACGCGTCGAGGCGGAGCTTACAGACGTCGCTTTGTAGCAGCACATGTGCGCTCTACCTGCCCGTCTGACATTTTATGACACGCTGTTGATCCTCCACTCTCGAGACTGAGAGTCCCTAACGGTACGCCTAATACTTACCATCTGTTGGCTTGTTTTATATAAATAAACTTTTTACACTATGGAAGCGCCCCCTGTCTATCCTCTTCTATTTTAGAATACTATATGGACCTCTTGGGAGAAGTCTAACTAAGGGGAAGACGCGATCCCTAAACGGATCTAGTGTTTACCACTTTCTAAGAACTGGATCACCGGAACTTATCCGGATTTATGGACTGTGGACTGTGATTATTCAAGACCCTGAGAGCGCACCAAATTTTTCACCACTAACTGTATGTTTATTTTTTCCTATTTTGGTAGCTGCCTAAGGTATTAATCACATTGTATACTGCTATTACTGTACTGCTGATGCCACATTGTCTATATAGATCAGTTCTGCATATATATTCAAAATGTACTGTAGAGCCGCCAACCTATATGATATTAGGCAGGCTCAGTTTAAAAAATTCTTTCAGAAAAAGGATGAAGTGTCAATACCTACACAAAGTAACATTAAGCTCCCTCATAATGACCTACTACAATTAGAACAACTACTGATTACAGAAACCAAATTGTTTTGGGAGATTAAAACTTTGGAGAAATATGTCAGTTGTGGTAGGATTCCTAGAGGACTAAGGATAATTAAAAATCCTACTTGTTATTCAGATGAGTCTGAATTTATGCAAAAATGGAACCGTGTCCTCGACGACTGCTCTATCTCTCTAATGAATTTATTGATTGGAGAGAAACATCTAAGAGCAGCCGCCGTGGATAAAGAAATTTTAGAGTTAAGCAAACTTCTTTCTGCACAAGAGAAGGATGAACAATTTTTAAAGAAAAGAGATGAAATAGATATTAAGGTGACTAAAATTGAACAAAGAATTATAGAAACCAAATCTGTTAAATTTGAACGTGATAGACTAGATTATGCGGAAAATATAGTGAGAACATGGGCACAAAATAAGAGAAGCTTTAGAAATAACACACATAAAAATCAACCATCAAAATTAATTAAGAAAAATCAGCCCAATGAGAAAAGGACCAATAAAGAGGAATGGAAATTGGTAGGAGGTAGATATCCCCTAAAGAAAGGAAAAAATCCTGGAAAAAATCCTGTAAATAATTTTAAAGACACCAGAACTCGAACTGAGTTCACTGGTAACAACAAATTTCAGGTGCTAAGTGAAATAGGGGAGACAGAATCAGGACTGTCGGAATTAGGTGCTACGGGTTCCACTGAACCCCTTTCCGCCACCCTTTTGCTTTCTTCTGATCCATGTTCCTCTAGTAGTGGGTCTTTTTTAAGACCACGAACATCTGCAGATACACCCTTCCACCAGGTACAATTAAAAACCCCAAAGATACATGTACCATCTCCACAGTTGAAAAGACTGTTAAACACAGACGGGGTAAACGAGCTAGAAAGACCAGAAAAGAAAAAACACAAAGAATAGAGAGGGGCATCTTTAATCTCTCCAGTTATATCTTGAATGATGCAGAATGTGGGTTATTACAACGAGGGCTAAATTTTGCCCCTTCATGTAACCCCAATAAATTCAATTTGACAGTTGATCTACTAAAATTCACAAGGAATTTAACGCTGAAAAGGCATTTCCTCAAATTAGATAATAAAATGGAAAATAAGATGAAGGATCCTCCAGATAATGTTAATACTACAGGACTGAAACTGAGATCAAAATATTATCCAGTTGAGTCCAGGGGCAGCTATATAGATCTATTTACAGAACTAATGAAAAAAGAAATAGAGAAATTGAATGTTGATCTGAAACCTGTATCAAATCTCTCTATTAACGAACAAAAAGCCCTAAAAACCCTTACCAACAATAAAAGTATTGTAATAAAACAGGCAGATAAGGGGGAGGGGGGGGTATAGTGGTTTTAGATAGATCACAATACCTCAGAGAGGCAGAAAAACTTTTAGGAGATCAATCATTCTATTCCATTCTATCTAAAGACCCCACACAAGAATTTGTCAACTCGCTAAGAGAACTCCTTGAAAAAGGAAGAAGTCTAGCAGTCCTATCAGAGGAGGAATACCTTTATCTACTCAACGAGACACCCAGAGTTGCAACCTTTTACCATCTGCCAAAGTTGCATAAAGACAGACTCAATCCCCCAGGACGTCCCATAGTCTCGGGGATTGGGTCTGTCACCTCTGGGGTTTCTGAGTTTGTAGATTGTTACATTAAAAAATACGTATCTGCCTTAGAGTCATTTGTGAAAGATACTACTGAAGTGTTACAATCATTAGAAGGGGTAGAGTGGGAATCTAGCTTCAAATGGTGCTCTATTGATGTCTCTGCGCTTTATACTTCTATTCCCCACGATTATGGGTTGAAAGTGCTTGAGGAGACACTGGTGAGGGACATCACACTTAGTAAGGGACAGATTCAATTTATTTTGCTCTGTACCCAATTTGTGCTAACGCACAATTATTTCCTGTTTGAAGATCGATATTACCTGCAGATAAGGGGGACGGCCATGGGAACGATTTTCGCTCCCAGCTTTGCAAATCTCTATATGGGATGCTGGGAGCGAAAGTATATCTATGGTCGTCTCCATGACCTTCCTATCAAATATTACAAAAGGTATATCGATGATATACTGCTGATATGGAAAGGGGATGAATCTGAGTTTATCTCATTTGTAAAACATCTAAACCAGAATGAATTTGGTCTGGAATTTACGGCAAAAATGGGTGGAGATAGGATCGAATTTCTTGATTTAATGATAGAAAAATCAGAGGTAGATTCGAGTATAGTCACCTCCACATATATGAAACCCGTTAATGCAAATAGTTATTTGCAATACCACAGCTGCCACTTACCAGCCTGGAAACAAAATATCCCCTATTCCCAGTATGTCCGTCTCCGCAGGAACTGTACTAACCTAGCCACCTTTGATACACTCTCTAGTGATTTGGATCACAAGTTCCTTGAGAGAGGGTACCCTATGCCATTAATACAAGACAGTTATAAGAGGGCTAGAGAGAGAGAGCGTTCCTCTCTTATGGTCTATAAAGATCGTGAGGCTAACAATAGAGACCAAAACATTTGTACCTTTGTAACAGATTTTTCGAGCATGGGAGGACAGATTAAAAAATTAATAACAAAACATTGGTCAGTATTACAACTTGACCCAATTTTGACCTCTCAGTTACCATCCAAACCTGAAATTAGATTTCGGCGAGCAAAAAATCTTAAATCTACGCTTGCCCCAAGCCAGCTGCCTTCTATTGCTCCCGAGAAGAAATTGGGATTTTTAAAAACACAGGGGTTTTACCCATGTGGAAATTGCAAAATATGCAAATTTGCGCACCCTGATCATACTTATTTCCACGGAAAAAATGAGGGAACAAAGTTCTTGATAAGAACATTTATGAACTGCAACTCCTCATTTGTTGTATACTTACTTACCTGCGGATGCGGGCTTAGTTACGTTGGACAAACAAAAAGGGTGTTTAAAATTAGAATGTTGGAACACTATCGGAACATTCTCAATAAAATCACTAATCATAGTGTTCCAAAACATTTTCTATATTCTCATGGTGCATCTCCAATGTCACTGAAACTTAAAGCTATCGAACACATTCCGAAAAACAAAAGAGGGGGTGACCGACTCAAACAATTATTAAAACGCGAAATGTACTGGATTTCCACATTAAATACCCTAACGCCTAATGGCTTAAATGAGGCTTTTGACTTAACACCTTTTTTGTAACCAACAACTAACCTGTGAGAATTAAGATGACTATTCTGGCATTCATTTGCATATCTCAGTATGTTTATTTTGTATATCATCGCATGCACATTATTGCATTTATTTTATGATGTTCTTTTCCTAAGAATTGTATAATTGGTTAGAAGGTTTTGTACTAACGGTACGCCTAATACTCACCATCTGTTGGCTTGTTTTATATAAATAAACTTTTTACACTATGGAAGCGCCCCCTGTCTATCCTCTTCTATTTTAGAATATATATATATATATATATACGCACACACACACACACGCACACATATATATTCACAATTACGTGTGCGTGTATATATGTGTGTATATATATAAACAAAAGAGAACCAGCACTCAGAAGAAATAGCTAGCAGGTAGCTTTAATAAGGTCCGCCGTTTCAGTGTAACAATTACACTTTCATCAGGGAGAAAAACATGAAAGGGAGATGCACAGGGAAACTATATATAGAGAAAGAACAAGACATCAGAGCCACAAGCTGTGCGCCGAGGCTGGAGATCTCCCGCCAACAGTACAGGAGAGACAGTCGCGGGAATACAGTGTGGGTTGCTAAGCAACCCAGGGACGCCTAAGCCGGGACGCAGGCTGGTTAGCGATGCTGTAATCAAGTCCAGGGTCAGGGAAATGATCAGCTGGCGTGCAGATGAGCAGTGTTCCGAAACACTAGAGAGGTGTAAGAAAAAGACAAGAATGAGCAAACATGAAAAGGCAATAGGGAAAATCAATGGCAAAAACAATAAATGGAAAATGAAAAAAAGGGAGACAAACATCTATATGGTGCACAGGGGACACTCTCATGACAAAAACATATGACAAAGGAAAAACACAAGGGGAAAAATAATAATAATAATAAAAAAAGTTATTTTAAAGAAAAAATATATACGAATAAGTGTGATAAAAAAAAATGAGCTATGAACTGCATGCAAAGAAGTAGGTAGAAACCGAAACATGGCCAATTAATGAGAAAGAAAGCAAAGGGGTATCAAACAGTTAGAGAAAACAATGCAAAGGGAGATATTCATTGAGTCCATTAGGGGAGACACAGTCCAGTATGTGGATCCATCTGGCTTCACAGCGGAGCAGTGCAGTCTCACGGTCACCACCACGGGAAGAAGCAGGAACATGATCAATGATGGTACATCGTAAGTCAGAGAGTAGATGTCTATTCTGAAGAAAATGTCGGGGGACGGGTTGGTCCGATATGCCTGTAGATAAGGCATTTCTGATGGCAGATCTGTGCAGATTCATCCGTTCACGGAATGTGCGGATGGTTTTCCCACATACACCAAACTACACGGGCATCGAAGTAAATAAACAACAAACTTAGTCATACAGGTAAGTACATGTCTAATTTTGTGTTTGTAACCACTCCTAGGGTGACGAAAATAGGATCCTGGTTCCATCATGCGGCAGGTGGTGCAGCCAAGGCACTTATAGCAACTGGGTGGTTTTTTTTGAGGAAAGACAAGGATTCTTGGGTGGGCTTGAGTCTGGAGATATCGGTTTTCACCAGCAGATCCCGGAGGTTGCGTCCCCGAATGTGACAAGGCATTATTCTGGATTTATTTAGAGTAGGCAATGTAGGGTCTGACTGAATAACAGGCCATAATGAATGTACAGCCGTATTGATGAACGGGCTGGCTCTGGAGAAGTGAGTAACTCACGGAATGAGGTGGGTTTGAGGTCCTTTGATGGTGGTTTTCAATAAGTCTTGCAGAGGAATTGCCAAGGCTTTATTTCTGGCTTCCAAAAGCGTGTGGGTAGAGTTCCCCCTTTCCCGGAAATTCTTCTCCATCTGGTCCAGTTGCATATCATGTAGGTGAGTATCACTATTGATGCGGCAGACACAAATAAATTGAGAGTATGGCAACCCCTGTTTGAGGGATGTGACATGATGACTGGTAGCTAATAAAAGAGTATTATGTGCTGTGGGTTTTTGGTGGATACTGGTGTGTAGTATCCCATCAGAGATAGAAATATGAACATCAAGGTAGTCTATTGCACTGGTACTGCTGTTATGCGTAAATTTAATATCCTGGTCCATAGCATTCACTGAGATCATCAGATCATCAAATTCAACTTGGGTGCCTGACCAGACGAGGAGGAGATCATCGATGTAGTGGGTAAGGAGTATGATTTTGTTATGACACAGGGGGTTATTGAAAAACAAATCTTGTTCAACTTGAGACATGAAGCCATTGGCGAAAGCTGGTGCGACAGCAGAACCCATTGCACACCTGGCAGTTTGGAGGTAAAACTTAGAGTCAAACAGAAAGTAATTCTTTTTAAGGGTAAGCTCGAGAAGTTCCATAAATAACTCAATGGACATGCCCTTAAACAGGAGATTGTCATGGAAAAATGTTCGAATGGCAGCGAGCCCTCTAGCATGAGGGATGCTCGTGTAGAGACTAGACACGTCAATGGCACAAAGTAAAGTGTCAGCAGGTAACTTGGCCAATGTGAGTAACAGGTGAGTGGTGTCTTTGAGATAAGTGTCCATGGCTTGTACACATGGTTGAAGTCATGCATCCAATAAGACTGCCACAGGATGGTATAAAGAGTTCCGGGCTGAAATAATCGGCCGGCCTGGAGGGGTGTGTAAACATTTATGGACTTTGGGGAGGGTGTAGATGATGGGTACCCGGGGGAACTTGGTAATTAATGCATTCTTGTCCTGTTCAGAAATCAGTTCCTGGTCAGCGGCATTCTGCAGGATAGCATCAAGTTCAGCTTTATAGACTTTGGTCGGGTCTGAAGATAATGGCTGCTAAGTAATGTTGTCAGACAGTTGTTTAAGTATCTCCTCTTTGTATTTAGAAAGGTCCTGGAGAACTATTGCGCCCCCTTTATCGGCCGGTCTGATAACAAGGTCCGTGTAAGAGGCCAGTGATCTGATAGCTTTTTGCTCAGCAGGGCTGAGATCATGCCTCAAAGGAGGAAGGGCATGTTGAGTCTTGACCACAGCCTCATCTAAAAGGCGAGAGAAAGTCTTAATAGAGGCATTATGCGTCTGAGGGTCAAAATGTGATTTCTCCTTAAATGCTGATAATTTAGGATGGCAGGCCGTCTCTGTGGGTACTTTGTGCTGAAAATGTTCCTTAAGTTTTAATTAATTGCCTATTCAGGCGGTAATGGTCAATTTTCCATTTTAATGGGTCAATGTCAATAGATGGAACAAAGGAAAGACCCTTTGATAGCACAGATAGTTCAGCTGGATTGAGAGATCGGCTGGAAAGGTTATATATTAATTCCGCCGGGACCTGGTTACTGTCCCTGTGTCGGTAACGACGCCACTGGCCCCCTCGTCGGGTATATTGCCTCCTTTTCTTGGTCTGCCAGGGGGTTTTTTGTAGACCGGAGGTTTGGCTAAAAAAGGTGTCGATGTTGGAGCAGTAGTATTATCAGTGTCAGAAGACATAGGGTCAGAACTATAGTTGTCACTGGAATAGTTTGGCCTTTGAGGCTTGCGGCGACCCTGCCGTTGTCCCCGTGGCATAGTCTGGGTGCCAGAGAACCAGGGATAGACTCTGTTCTCTTCATAATCTCGGTTGACTTTCATCAGTTTGTCTTTTTTAAACTTGATAAGGTCAGCTTTGAATTTATCAGTTTGAGCCTTCAGTTTGTCATACCAATTGGTGGAATCATCTGAGAGGAGGGTATGTTGGTAATGTTTTCCTGGACTTGTTTGACTACCCTGGTGGATTCTTCAATCACCAGCAACATGAGGTCGAAGGAGCATTTGTTGAGGATAGTCGCCCAATGGCGGCAGAACTCCTGATTGTAACGGCCAATCGTTGGGATTTTGGTGAGCCAGAATCCTTTCGGAATTTTATGTTCTCGGTAATAATTGGAGAGCGTAGAACCGTGAAGTTGATACTCAATCTCTCGTTTTTTATAGCGGAGGATTTCATAGTATAGGTCCTGATGTGAGATTGGTCCATCGTTAAGGGAAAAATTGTCATCAAGCAGGATGGCTTCTGCTTCCACATCAGAAAAGCTCAGGTTTTAACCGACAGGTAAACGAACCTGTCCTAGCCCTGGCTGAGAATCTTCAACTCCTGCCATAATGAAGAATGAGAGTACAGTAATGTAAATTATAAACAGATGTCAGCTCACAAGTATTAGTCACGTATGCACTATATATATATATATATATATATATATATA
>WWET01003628.1:0-20665 GCA_011038615.1 Limnodynastes dumerilii
GTTATTGTGGGGAGGAAAGTGTTAGGGTTAGGCTGCAGGTAGGGGAGTCTTAGATTTAGGCTGTGGTTAGGAGAGTCTTAGGAATAGGCTCTGGGGAAGGGGAGGTTAGGGTCAGGGTCATGAAATGGGAGGGTTAGGGTAACGGTTGGGGTAAAATTTAGACTTAACCATCGGCGTAGTAGCATCTTTTTTCTTCAGTCTATTAATTGCTTTGCTCTGCCTCTTTGAGGCGGAACCAATCGATTTCCCAGGCAGCTCTTAGCAGGTCACTTGTGTGTCTTACAGATGAATGTGGGTCCCCGTACTGAACGGCTCTATTTCAAAAGGGCCATTTTCTCCCAGCCAGTTCCGAACTGGCTGGGATATTGATTGCTTATGCCTCGATAAGGTATAGCGATCAATCCCCAGAGCAATGAACACGGTGCTCCGAAACACTAACCCAAACCCTAAGTCTCCCTCCCTGCAGCCTAACCTTAAGTCCTCCCCCCACAGCCTAACCCTAAGTCCCTCCCGCAGCCTAATCTAAGTCTCTCCCCATGAAAAAGGGTACCAATCACTCAGTTGGTGGGTAAAACTGACAAAGACAACAGTGGGTAATGTGCACTTTAATAGTTGTGAGCACATCATACAGAAAGAAACTTGTGTAGATCAAATGAATTCACATGCTACTGATTTATTTGATGAGTCATTAGATTTCACAAAGACTGCTAGAGAGACCTTGAATTATAAGTATATACACGCTTTGGCATCACTGATTGATCACATCACCGACATGTATGATGACACCTTTCGTTATATAGGTCTAGAGTTACAAGCATATAAAAAAGAATATGTCCAACACTGTATGGCGGTAAACTACTTAACCGCGGTCTCTGGCGGATACTGTGTCACCTTAGCAACCCAATATGGAGCAAAGTGTTGGACATGTATAACTAACAATACTGATGTTTTATGAGATGTCATTGATAGAAAGATGGATGAAATACTTCAACTGAAATGGGAATTCAGAAGATCTCATAACAGTTCTTTGACCGCAATAGGAGAAGAAGCGGCGGGATGGGTGTCATGGTTGAACCCTGTAAACACAGGAATTGGAGTATGGGCGAAAGCTTTGGTGACCAGAGTGCTAGAATTGCTAGTCTTGTTGATAATCATAATTATGATTATTGTATACAGAGTGTTCAGTGTGTACTTGAATGAAGGAGGAAGAGGAGGGAAAAGGTTATGAATGTGATGGAACTAACTGAAGTAAACCAAGAAACTTTATTTTATGACCCAATTATGGAGAACGTATAAGCGATAGTTGTGGTCTATCGAAGGGTGGTCTGTGGAAGTCAAAATAAATGTGAGGGTCATAAAATGAAAAATTATGTTAAATATGATTGTAAATATGTTGGAACATGTGTTGCATAGACAAAGGGAATAACGAGGAGGAGCACGAGGATACACATGCGCCCATTCATGTATACCGCTGAAATGTGTTTGAATGAATGCCAGTAAAATAATATCATAGATTTAACTAGATTACGAATAAATAAAATTGTAATGATATTTTATAATGGATTGTATACTAATGACAGTAATGCCATACATTCCAGTTTAAAGGGTGTGATGTCCTAAGGGAACAATGTGATTTTCTAGTTTGCCAGGTTATCCTGGATCTAGCAGGATGGATTGGGTAACCACTACCCACTATAAGGTGGTCGTTAACATTCCAGACAATCCCACCTAAAATTCAAACCGAAATATACATTTTCTTATTAAGAAAGTATATTCCTTGTTTATAATTTGTAGCTGCTTGCTACAAATCTCTTAATAATAATTAACATAATTAATTATGATCTGCAAAATAAGACTAGACATGACAATGTTTCATTATATCAACACTAAATGATGGATAATTGGATAATTAGACGGACCTAGGAACACACTGAATTATATCATAACCATACATTGTTTTTCCTTAAACTCATGAACAAAATACATCTATTATCTAATATATACTGATCTCATATTTTCATGCGCTTTCTCATTTCAAATCATATAACTGTTCTATAACTGGACGATTGTATTTTGTGTAAAGAACCTGTACTAATTATAAAATAATAAATGATCCAATACATTAAAATATAAAAAAATGTTGTCCCTGAGAGACTACAAACCACATATATTCGCTGATCAGCCATAGAACATGATAACAGAATTGTATTTAGATTAATTTAATAGCTTATGACATTGTGCAAATAATAATGTATGTTATGAAACTGTAACTAGTTGCGTTCATATATTATGAACTTAGATAGGTATTTCTACAAATGTTTGCAGTTGAATAAAAGTACCAATTAAAGCCCCAGGACAGGTTACAGAGGGGCTGAGGAAGAACCAGTCAGGACAAGAATTGGAAGACTCATTCATTAGAGTGGACAGCTGTGACATCATGATTTCTTTGTCCTGAGTGGGATAAAAGCAGGGTTAGTGTAAGGCAGGGACAGGTTTCTGGACTGAAATCTTGGATACAGACTGTATTTGCGTTGATTGGTGAGACAAACTGTATTTTGGCTGTGTTGTTGATGTTACCATTGTTCATCTTTTAGTAAAATCTTTTTGTGCGTTGGAACACAACTTGCGATTGGACATTCCTTTCTTTGAGATTCACAACAGAAGTCAAACATTAATACAAGTCATTGGCAAAATTATATATATGAAGTGTCTAGGAGCTAATTGTTATTTATTTTAAATGACATTTTATATTCCCCATTTTTTAATATTCACTTTTTAAACGTAATTAATAAAGTGTTTCCTTCTTCATTCCTTAATACCCAGATGGGGAGTAATTTGGAAGGAGTGCACACAGTCTGATGCCATTTGGGTTTTTCTCTTGGATCAGTATATACTTTTACAACATTTGCAACTTCTGGAAGTACCTTTATTTAAGGTTTCAGACGAAGGGAAGCCTGTACATTTGTCTTGGCATTTTTGTGAAACTTTATTAAACAATCACCATGTTTTCTCAGCCAAATATATTGCTGCACCGTCACCGGCTAGTTCCAACAGAGAAAGGCTACAACCCAGAGGATACTCCTTTTCCCATTGTGAGGCTTACTTTTAATCTTTTACATGCAGATTCACAATCCAAAACAGTGATAATAGAGTCGCTCCCCTATGTAAGGAGTAATTGCTTCTCATGAAATCCTCAGTTACCTCGTCAGGTAACTCACACTTGTGCACACACCACTGTCTGGGCTTTATAGTGTATGGATATGTGTTTTTCATGTAGAAAGCGCCTCTGACACTTAACATTACAAGTGAGAGTAACTAAACTGGATCCTGTACCAGAATCAGGCACCATGGAGGCTGTCCACTCACTCCCACAAACATGTCATTATTTTCACACAGTCTCACAGAGCAAGGCATGACAAAGGTCTACTCTAAGCAAAAACAGTTTCATTCCTATAACACCCTGGTTACATTAACAATACTTCATAACATGTATAGTAATAGACTTAAGCAAGATCTTTACCAATATCCTAAAGCAGAATGATAACCATGGACCGTAAGTGTGGAATCTATGTGCCCGATTTTATAAACTGCGCATGCCCTGAACACACAAATATGCACGTGAAACAGCCGACTGATTCACATACACTGACGCCTGCCTTTACACTGATGCATGCATCGGTACGAGAGGAGTCCCACATGCGTGGCTAGAGGGACAAGACCCTTAATGCTAATGAGCTGCACACGGACTACTAATGTACAGTATGGGCGATCCAATGCAGTTACGAGAGATTCAAAAGCAGGAGTGGCCCAAACGTGTGGTTCGTGGGAAGTGTATCCAAACAGGTGCATGGCTCAGGAAGCAACAGTCTGCCCAAAAGGAGCTTTTACTACATAAAATGAAATCCTTAGAGACTATCCACAAATCCTCCCTATACGAAAGCACCCTTGCAGAACTCACAGACACACGTAGGGCCCTTAATGCTCTTTTATCCAACTCTATTAAGTCTAACTACCGTAAATGCCACAGCAAATTCTTTGTGGGGAGCAATAAAACTGTCCGTATGTTCGCCAAAGCTCTTTGAAAACTTAGGGCAGTTAACTACATCCACTCAATTCATAACAAATCAGGTCTCCAAGTACATATAACAGAGGACATTTCCAGGCATCCCACCTCCACTAATGCCTCACGTTCTTCTCTCATCCAATCCTATCTAGAGGAAATAGATTACCCTAGACTGTCGGCAGCTGATATAGCCAGCTTAGAGCTTCCTTTTATGGACAGAGTTAAACCTGGCCATCTCCTCCTCACCCTCTGGGAAAAGCTCTGGCCCGGACGGCTTCACCATAGTGTATTACAAGGCTAATAAAGATTTGCTGGCCCCTATACTTCTAGATGCTTGTAATGCCATATCCACCACTCCACACAATTGGATCTCTCCGCTGTCCTCCTGTCGACGGATGCTGAAAAGGCCTTCGACAGAGTGGACTGGAATTTCATGACAGGTGTTCTAGGTCACTTGGGCCTGGGACCCGTATGTCTCCAAAGGATATTGGCATTATACCATAATCCATAAGCTACAGTTAGTATTAATGGGCCTTTCTGAGCCTGTCTTCATTTCCAATGGCACCAGACAGGGCTGCCCACTATCCCCTCTAATCTTTGTAATACGCATTGAGACACTAGCACACTCAATCAGGGCCAATCTAGAAATTACAAGTATCCGAGTGGGACCCAATGAACATAAACTGGCAACGTTCGCAGATGATATTCCAGCGACTCTCACGAATCCCTTGAAATCCCTCCCGGCTATTTTACAGGAATTCCATAGATTTGGCGCCCTCTCAAACCTCAAAATTAATTTCTCTAACTCAACTGCCATCAATTTGACTAGCCCCACTGAACTGGTATAGCCCCTGGAAAAAACACTATCTTTCTCCATTCCGTCTCAGATATTTAGGAATAACCCTAACTAGGGATCAGTCCCTGTTATTTGATAATAACTTTACCCCACTCCTGACTAAAATTAAAACAGAACTTCACAATTGGTCCCAACTAACACTCTCCTGGATCGGAAGGGTAAACGTCCTAAAAATGGATACACTTCCCAAAATACTGTATGTCATGCAGGCCCTCCCTATACGTATTCCTCCCAAGTTGGTTCTGAGAGCTGCAAAGTATAATGCGGGACTTTCTATGGAACAGGCGCCACCCACGCTTGAAACTTGATGTTTTGATGAGACGAGTAGATTGAGGTGGACTACAACTTCCAAACTTTCTAGGTTACTATAAAGCCACTCACCTCAACAAGGTCTTGGACTGGACTAGGAGCACCACATCTAAACAGTGGATATAAACTGAGGAACACCAAGTCGGCTTACCTATAGCGTGGATAACACAACCCTTACTACCCTCATACCCCACTATTACTCCCACTCTCCTATGCTGGAAAAAACCCCATCTTGACAGGAACATCTCCACAAAATTCTCACCTCTCACATCCTTCCACTCTAACACTGATTTCCAACCTGGACTCGATCCTAAGGCATTTCGCCTTTGGTGACAGAGGGGCTTGATCCGTATGGGACAGCTACTGGACCAGAGTAACCTCCGCACCTTCCCAGACCTTCAGGCCACCTGGAACCTCCCAAGGCTGGAGTACTGGTGATATGTCCAACTTTGCCACTTCCTCATGTCGAAAGGTATTGTGAATGCTCAAAGGGCGGAAACTCCTTTTGAGAGCCTCTGCACAGCACAACAGTGCCCCACTCATACAATATCTGCCATATACAGCTTGATCCTAGATTACTTATTTCCGCGCCTGCCTAGTTTTACCAAGGCCTGGGAGAGGGACCTAGGGGAGACCATTGAGGAAGACATGGGGACCAAGATATTCCAACGCATGCTCCGTTAGTATATCAGTGATAGGGACCCTCTACAAACTCCTCTCCAGTGTTACAAGGCAGCGTGTTACAAGGCAGTGTAACGGCTGCTGCAGCATCTCTCCCCGCGGCCCGGCTTACCTCCTTCCTGACGACGCGTGCAGGGGAATCCCCAGCCGACGGTCTCCTTCACGACAGCGTCCATAGTTACCAGCACGGCTTCCTGTTAGCGCACGCTCTGCTGCAGCTGTCAGTTTTATAGCCATTTACTCACTTCCTTGGTGGGGAGGGCTCTATTTTCATTACCCTATCAGGGGGTTCCCCAAGGGTTATAAGGGTCTCCCTGTCCTCATTTTGGCGCCGGTTATAGCGCCTGTTTATTAAGCCAGTGACCTGCTTCTCTGTCTATAGTGCCTTTGCCTTGTGCTCTGTGCCATCGCTTATTGAGTGTCCCAGTCTCTGCCTTGCTTACCCATTCCTGTTTACCCTTTGTTTACCTCTTACGCTCTCCCTTCCACCTTAGTGTACCCACCGTCCCTGGTTACCTCATCCTTACCTGTTTGAATGTATTTGTTCCCCTTCGGGGAGCCCCCGCTTCTTGTGTGACTGTGAGAGAGTTAGCCCCTATTTGTTTGGTTTGTCCTGTTGGGTCCTGTTCGTCTCTACCCTGTCTGTGGCGTCACGTTAACTGTTTTCCGTTGTCCGTCGCCGATCAGAATCTTCTGATATGCCTTTCCCCCTCTTTACCTTTGCTCCTACCTTTACTTACCTATCTCCTCCTTCTGACGTTCAGCTCATCTCCCGAGTAAATCTCTCTGAGGTTGTGCCCCTGACGGATTCCTATCAGCTCCAGTCTATCCCCACCATCTGGGGCTCTAGCGAACACTCGGTCCGAAATCAGGTGGTACCCCTTGGGGAATTACTCGTCCTTTTCCTCTTACAGTTACTCTGGTCCCATTCACGGGTAATTCCGGTGTACTGTACCATTTCCACCTCCAATCCGCGGTCACCCCGGTCCACTGTCCTGGTAATCCCGGGGTACCGTAACATCTAGATGGTATAGGTGCCCAGATATCCTACAATGTATTCTCCCTTCTTTCCCCAACCCTCTTCACATCTGGTGGAAATGCCCCCTGATTCGACCTTACTGGGATGCCATATACTCACTTCTGAAATAGCCGGAGAGGCGACCCCAACCGGTCCCCTATTCTGGCTGTTTAACCTTTCTGATAATTCCATTTCACAATACAAACGCTCAATAATCCATCATCTCAGTAATGCAGCCAAAGCTCTAATACCCCTACACTAGAAATCTTCTAACCCATCCACCATACAGGAATGGCTCGCAAGATTAAATTTTTATATGGAAATGAATGACCTCACCTCTGATCCAGGTCAAGGGTGTGAAAGAATCAGGCATACCTGGTTTATTGGTTAGAATTTCAGGCCTCTGATAAATATAAAGACCTGCTCAACTCCTGTCCCCAGATGAAGCCCCTTTCCAATCCATAATATAAGACCACTAACATTATATACACCCGACCTTCCTAAAGCCTAGCCATATAAGAGGTGTGACTAACCTTTCGTTTATTACTCCTTTGTTCAATGGGTTGGGTACCACTGAAAAGCCCACTATCTGTCCTGATCATAACTGCCAAGCGGCTCTTACTGGACCCCCTCCCCCCACTCCTTTTTCCTAAGTTTTTTGTAAAACATAACAAGGAGTCACATTCCACTATATTGTCATCCCATGTCACCGCAGATCTAATTCTTTGTTGTGCAAAAGACCAACAGTAGAGATTATCTCACATAGTTACATAGTTGATGAAGTTGAAAAAAGACAACAGTCCATCAAGTTCAACCTATTTTGGATCTCCTGCAATCCCTATCTTTATATTTGAAGTTAATCCATATGAAGCAACCTCCAAACTTGTTGCAATCATAAAAAATAAATATATAAATACATTTTCTTCTGCCTGTTCAATATTATTAAACATTGATTTATATTGTTGACTTGTGATGCCTCATTATGTTTTAACCATAAGTACCTTGTGACTTCAATAAAAGCAATTTACAAACAAAATCAAGAGTGGCTTGTGTAGAAAAACATACGGACTCAGCCATCAGCTTCTTTGAATGAAAATGTAAAAAACAATCATGACCAGCAAATCCTTTTTGGTGTATTTTTTTTAAGCATGTATCTTTTTTTTAGATTTTTTTTTCCTTTTCTTTTGTGTTGCTCATGGCACAATCTATTTTCACTTCCTAAAAGAATTAATTGTTAGCGCAAAAACACAGAGGCATGCTAGTTATTAAATTTAAGTCAAACAAATGTCTATGTTGCTAAACGTTCGGCTGAATCTCTACTAAAACTAAGTCGCCAAATTCACGCAGGATTCAAGGGCCATATCCTAAGTATGGACCTAATTCTACGTACGGCATACTTACACACGGAAAAACATGAAAGAGACTGTGGGTGTGGTTAGCTGCAGCCGCTGCTATCCTTGAATTGCACTTGCGTATAATTGCGATGCATATTTTTAGCCAAGTACACAATTTCTATCCTAAGTGTGAATACAGTCCCACACCCCTAGCTTCTTAGGAGTTAAGGAAATTCTTATCTCTAGGTGCTTATATTTAGGAATGGCTTTGCTTCCCAACTAAGAATTGTGCGTATATTTAGGATCTTTAATATCCTCATGATTCACAGCTAAGCAAAGAAACACATTAATTGATTTAGTTAAGAAGCAGATGGATTTTCTAAGGCTTTCTTTATTTTATAATTAACATAAGTAACCAAAAAATGTATTAAAACTTTCAGTATGCAAAAATGTAGAAAATGTTTAAAATCATAAATAGTTATTGAAGTATTAAGAAAGAACGAAAGCTGTTATAATAAACATAAAAATAATACATTTCTACAAAAATTAGACCTAAACAAAATTTGTATCTCAAGGTCACACACATACAATGCAAATATGCTAGAAGATAAATAAAATAAAAAATGTTTACTTTTTTTACAACAAACAGTGAAATCATGCATAAACTGCAAATAAATGTAAATAATGAGCACCTTTCAAATTTAAAGTCAAAGACAAAATGGTGACATAACAGCAGTTTTAAAAGATAAGACTTTAACTGTTTCAATCAAAGTGGACACATGCATTCATTATAATCACACAGCACCTGAACAAACAGGAAAGCTCCAGGCTTTGGCTCTCTGTTAACCATGTGGATGTCAAATTAAGAATGGTAGGGGGCATTCTTATATTTTCCAGTGCCTATGTTACTCTGGGCAAGGCCTTCTTAACTGTGAATCATACTTAAGTCTCGAGGAACGAAATGTACATTAGTAGCCCAGATGCTGTTCATATGCATTAAGAGTCTTGCCCCTCTAGACAGGCATGTGGAAGTCATTACATTCCTAAGCATGAATCATTCCTAAGTAGCCGTTCTTATCTGTGATAAAACTTTCCTTTCCTATCATTAATTTCTCAGAGTCATGGGAGGGGGTAGTAGGGGAGATAATGGGGGTAACAGCCAATATAAAAGGAGATATAATGATGGGGATAAAATAGGGGATATAATGGGAGGATGGAACTGTGTAGATATATTATTATGTTACAGAAGAAATCACACAATTACACATCAGTAATTATATATGTAATACAAACATTGGGCTGTATTTAGACTTAAGAAGGAGCTTGAAATTAAGGACCTGATTCACACTTAAGAATCTTCTTAAAATAAGAACTTAAAGTCACTTCTGGGCTAAACCATGTTGATTGCAGGGGAGTCATATTTAATCTGTTGCAAACAGTACTAGTTTGCATACATATTTCTTTTTGTCTTACTGAATTGCAAGAACGGTATGTTGTTCTTCCATTTTTTTTTAAACGGCCACTTCCGTACCTGAACAGTTTTTTAAATATCATAACGCAGACCCAACAGGTTTGACTTTTAAAATGATTGAACACGTGTCTTTAGGTGTTAGAGGGGGTGACCTCCCTAAGAAACTATTGCAAAGAGAGATGAAACGGATCTATGAATTAAATACAATAGCCCCTATAGGTTTAAATGAGAGTTATGAAAAAGCCCCTTTTTTATAATATTGGTTGATCTGTAGTAGATGGACGTTTTTTTGGATAGACGTATGTCTTACTTATTCGGCTTTCATTACATCCCTTTGGATTTTATCCCTTTTAATTTTTTAATATGTTTTTACTTTTTTGTTTTATGCGATTATATATTAATAAACCTGTGTATTACTTACCTGGTTTTTAATTAATTAAATTATATTTTTTTAGGATGTAGTTGGTTTATTTATTTATTATTACTCTATATGAGTGCTATCGATTTGTTAAATCTATGATGAGGTTTTTTTTTATTATTTCTTAATGGATTTCCCTTAGTTACTGCTTGTGATATTTTATTTCTATTGTTTCCCATTTGCTTTGTACGTTTATTCACATTCTTCAGTTTTTGTGTCATTTTTATCCTTTATTTCTGTAATTGCTTTATCCTCGTTGTTCATGCACTTACTCTGATTTTAAAGTAAATTTTATTAACTTATCTATGATGTAGTCAGTGCCCTTATAAAAGCCCCATAAACAGAATATATTCGAGATACTACTGTTTGATTAAGAATCCAGTCTCACAAACCACTCTGTGTAATAAGTAGTGGCAATGATGTATTTAGCGCTATCTGGGAAGCGCTAGATTAGCTGCTTGAATGGATCGGCTGAGTTCCGATACTGCGCATGCGCCGCAGCCCCATTCTCCGTACTGAATCGAGTGCAGAATCGCATATGAAAGAGCCCGATGTATCCTGCCAGAAACCGCTGTAAAAACTGTCTCTAGTTTGAATAATTGCACCTACTGAATCCTTAGTAACTATTGAGTGGAAACTAAAAACAAAAAATGATTACTATTTGCTGGTATTGGTTTGCCCATAACAAAAATGGCTCCGGAGATCATTTCCCTTTTGCTGCTGCTGCACATGCGCGATCCCTTAAAGGAAAGGGTGCGCTTTTAGAGTATTTCTGGTCTGTTATGCTCCTTGATGCTTGGCTAATCTCCCTGATGAAGTCCTTTTGGTAAATCCTGGATGAAACGTGTTGGTGACCTTTTTGTTGCCAGAAGCTGTGTTATTTTACCCTGATGTTATTCAGATAAGCTTTTACCGGAATGTATTGATGTTCGCACATTTTATATGTTTATATTGGAAATAAATCTTGTGTAGATTGCCATTTGTTTTGTGCTTTTCTCTCCTATTTGTTATTTTGGATGAGATTCCTGACATATAAAAATGACCCTGAGCTCCAGCAAAGATACCTGTAGACATTATTACTCAGGACGTCTGGTACGCATATAATTGTTTATCACTGGTTTCTTCTATCAAATATGAAGCACTTGCACTTTATGACTTATTAAGAAATCATGTTCTATTACAGCTCTGGTAGTGGGGAGGTGGTGGTATTATAGATAGGAGCATGTGCTGTTATTCCATTACTCCTATATATGAGAATATTTGTAGACACTCCCTTACTGTGTGAGGAAGCTGACTCTTCAGTGACTGTCCCTTAGCTCTGGTAGTGGGGAGGTGGTGGTATTATAGATAGGAGCATGTGCTGTTATTCCATTACTCCTATATATGAGAATATTTGTAGACACTCCCTTACTGTGTGAGGAAGCTGGCTCTTTAGTGACTGTCCCTTAGCTCTGGTAGTGGGGAGGTGGTGGTATTATAGATAGGAGCATGTGCTGTTATTCCATTACTCCTATATATGAGAATATTTGTAGACACTCCCTTACTGTGTGAGGAAGCTGGCTCTTTAGTGACTGTCCCTTAGCTCTGGTAGTGGGGAGGTGGTGGTATTATAGATAGGAGCATGTGCTGTTATTCCATTACTCCTATATATGAGAATATTTGTAGACACTCCCTTACTGTGTGAGGAAGCTGGCTCTTTAGTGACTGTCCCTTAGCTCTGGTAGTGGGGAGGTGGTGGTATTATAGATAGGAGCATGTGCTGTTATTCCATTACTCCTATATATGAGAATATTTGTAGACACTCCCTTACTGTGTGAGGAAGCTGGCTCTTTAGTGACTGTCCCTTAGCTCTGGTAGTGGGGAGGTGGTGGTATTATAGATAGGAGCATGTGCTGTTATTCCATTACTCCTATATATGAGAATATTTGTAGACACTCCCTTACTGTGTGAGGAAGCTGGCTCTTTAGTGACTGTCCCTTAGCTCTGGTAGTGGGGAGGTGGTGGTATTATAGATAGGAGCATGTGCTGTTATTCCATTACTCCTATATATGAGAGTATTTGTAGACACTCCCTTACTGTGTGAGGAAGCTGGCTCTTTAGTGACTGTCCCTTAGCTCTGGTAGTGGGGAGGTGGTGGTATTATAGATAGGAGCATGTGCTGTTATTCCATTACTCCTATATATGAGAGTATTTGTAGACACTCCCTTACTGTGTGAGGAAGCTGACTCTTCAGTGACTGTCCCTTAGCTCTGGTAGCGGGAAGGGGGTGGTATTAGTAGCGGGTGTGTGCTATGTGGTAATAAGGAAGCTCCTAGTTATACCCTGCTCCCAGTGACTTTATCTATGTGACACACAATTACACAGGAGCCAGGAGCTGACAGACGCCCTGTGTAGAGTGTGCGCAGGTTGTGTTATTTTTTTTTAAATTTATTTTTATCTCTTTATTTTAACAACAGTTTACAGAAATAAGTTGTCAATGAGCAACAAAAATGGTTATATACCATCGTTACATAGCATAAAAGCACATACCAAAATAAGTAGAAAGGAAAATAAAAAAAAATGGTAATTACTGTAAATAGAAGCAGATAAGTTATAGGTCTGAGGCTATACCAGACTTGAAATGTGATGGGACGAGTAATACTTAACACCGTCTATTTTGTATAGAAGGTGTAGAAGAGAGGAGATAAAGAGAAACAGGGAAAAGTAGAAGAAAAAGGAAGGGGAAAGAAAAGAGGGTGGAAAGAAGTCAAGATTTAAACAAGAAAAGTCAGTGTTCTCACTCTCCAGGGGACAGTCTAATAGCTGGGTGAACTAAATAACGTAGCAGGGAGATGCTAAGAGGAGCCTGGAATTGATCAGTTGAAATGGGAATACCACGGATTCCATACCTTATGAAAGGAAGGAATGGTGTTGTGTATAAGACAGGTAAGATATTCCATGCAAGAAATGTACATAAGTCTGTTGATTATAGCTGCCACGAACGGGGCTGATTGTTTCTTCCAGTCGCTTGCAATTGCAAATAAGGTTTAGCTAGATAAGTGGGAGGCTTACATAAGAGGAACACCAGAGGGTTAGTCTCCGAACTGGACTCCAGAACGGAGGAGGCCAAATGCCGGATTTCAGACCAAAACTGCTTTATTAGAGGACATTCCCACCAAATATGGAACTATGAACCCCGCAAACCACATTGCCAACAACATAAGTCAGAAGACTGAGGGAGCATAAGTTTAATTTTAAAAGGACAGAAGTACCACCTGATGTAGCCCTTAAAAGCGTTCTCCCGGATAGCCGTATTAATTGAAACTTTGCTATGGCTTGGCGGATTGGTGACCATCCCCCTTCATCCACCACGATCTCCAGGTCGTGTTCCCATTCCCGTTCAAATGGCTCCAATGAAGTGGTGATAGGTGAGACAATATTGGAATAGAGCATAGATTTAGTCCCTCTATCTTTGGAATTGTACAAACATCTACGCTCAAATACAGTGGGTTTACGTACCTTAGGTGCCTTGTTTTCCAAATGTAGAAAGTTCTTAATTTGTAAGAACGAAAATGACAGTGTAGATGAAAATCAAAACTTTTCACAGAAATCAGCAAAGGTGCTCAGGGCATAATCCCCAACTATGTGTGTCTGTGTGTGGTACGAGTCTCTCTCAGTCATTATACTGATCCATACTGCTTAATGGTCACTGGATCCCAGGATCTCTCCCCTCTGTGTGTGTGTCTGTGTGTGGTAAGAGTCTCTCTCTGTCATTATACTAAAATAGCAAAAACTAATAAAGCTGGCACGCAGGAGTATAATATAAGCTACAATAAAAATAACAGCACCACAAATACAAAAAGGTAGCAGCCAGGAAGGGAGTTGTGTACTAATCCCTATACAAGAAATCTATAATAGAAAAAAGAGAAATCCAGCGCAAACCTAAAAAACTATTTAAAGATATACTCAAAAATGAAAGCACTGGATATAGTACATCTAAATAAAATAAATTTTATTAGCAAAAAACAATAAAAAAACTACTACAAATACAAATTATGGGCCCATAGCAATAACAATACTAAAAATAAACAATACTCATCTAGCCATGAAGTTGCTCAATTAGTAAGTTAGAGAGATAACTATAGAAAATAGAACCGAATGCTGCCCTAAGGAATGAGGGCATATAAGCTCCTTGACTGTGGGCTGCCCTTTTTCCCCCCCACGCTCAATGGTAGAGTCCTGATGTGTAGCCAATGGGAAAATAGGTGGTGGGTGGGCTTAGGGCGAGGTTGCAAAGGGGTATATTAGTGGCAGCCGTTTTAGGATATGCAGCCTTTCTTGCTGTTTTTCCCTTTAAGGCTAAGTATTCTGTGACAATTTTTTGCTTATTTGTACCTGTCTTTATCGTGTCCGGTCCTCTCTCTCTCTCTCTATCTCTCAGTCTTTTCTCCACTGCGGTTTTCTCTGCTGTCTCTGTCCGTTTCCGTTCTCTGTAAAAAAAAAAAAAAGTTCTTATATAGTATTTTCTCTACGTCCTGCTACCTTTTTCTCCTTTCTATCTTCTCTTTCTCTGTGAGCTGAGGATGTTGCGCCCCGTTCGTTCCCCTGCGGCTGCTGGATGCATCACATGACTCCGCGCCGGTAAGTGCTTTCGGTTCACGTCACCTCAGAGTGGCTGGGCCGGAATTGGGGTTGGGGGCCGCCATCTTGCCCTCATCATCGGCCGGAGCACGGGCTTCGGGCTCTGGGTCTCGCAGGATGCGGGGCCGGAGCCTGCGACGGGGATCCCTTGGGGGTTCTCTCCCACCCCACCAACGAATTGGTTTGGCAGCCTCTGGTGGGGGGCTGTCATCGGAAGTGCGGCCTAGTCCACTGCCCCCGCCTGCCGTGCCTGTCTTTCCACAAGTTACTGGCGTAATGCCACTTGGATATCCCGGCCAAGCTTGGCCTATGTGTTCCACCCCTTTTTACATGCAAGCTCCTTGGCAGGTGTTCCCTGGCCTGCAGGCATCACCAGCTCCGCTATCGGATAATTCGCAGTACTCTTTTATGCCGACGCCTTATCTTTATCAGTTCCTTCTAGGGTTGGCTAACCCTGCTCCGGCTGTGGCTAGTGCGCAGGCGTTTACATCATCGGGGGTGAATTCTGGCGTGCCGGCGGATGCTGGGTCTCACACTGGGAGTGCTAATACTGTTTGTCTTCCAGGTGTTCTGTCTGTATCTCAGGATGCTGCTGTGGCTGGGGATCCTGCTGAGGAGCAGCCAGGGACTTCAAGTCAGTTTTCAACATCAGCGGCACAAGTGGCGGTTGGAGCAGGAGACGCTTTGGAGGGTGGCGAGTTACAGCTGTCTGAGGGTGAATGTGTTTCTGTAGGGACGGTTAGCTCTAGTTCGGTCTCGTTTGATTCTCAATTGCACCCTAGCAAGGTTATGAGGGTGCTGAAAAAGACTTTGGGTAAAAAAGTTAGTGCAAAACTACTGCTCCGGTGCCTTCAGGTCCTCGTAAGGGTTCCGGCCCGCCCCCGGTCCTGTACAACATCATAGAAGTTTCATGGGACATAAGGGCTTCCACCAAGGAACGCATTAAGAGGGGGCAATACATTGACATGTTCTGCGTGACTTATGATGGTAAAAAGGGCTAAGCGGCTGCTAAGGCCAAAGGGGGCATGGAGGAAGACAACTTCAAGATGTTTGTGAATTGGCTGGTTTTGTGGTGCTTACGACGTGTTACTTGGAATGCAGACCCACCGAATTTATGGATGTGTAGAAATACCTATATGTTATACAGGACCGACACGCCACAGCGCAGGTGGGTTTATGGTTGCAATATGATGAACGATTTAGAAAAAAATTGAAAGGCTGGAAGAGTATTGCTTTCGGGTCCCATGATATGGATCTCTGTCTGCATGTCCCCTAAAAAAGTTCATAAGGGTTTGGGGGGGGGGGCAGCCGTCCTTTCGGCCCAACCCTTTAATGCCAGTAGGGGCAAGTGCTTCACTTTTAACAACGGGAGATGCACTCGGGGGGCGGGATGTAAACGTCACGCATGTTTACGCTGTAGCAGACCCCACCCCGCCAAGGATTGCAATTCCCTTAGAACTGTCCAGTCGCAACCTCCTGGTCCAGGACAGAGGGCCCTCCTTGCCCCACCAGCTAGGGCACCTGGGCAGAGCTCCCTCCCCAATTAAAGTTGAAGCCATGCATTCTTGGTTGGATGTTTATCCGGACTGCCAGGTAGCTTCTTTATTGTATAGTGGGTTTACGGATGGTTTTAGGTTGCCCATTGGGGGCCAAGTTATCCTGGGAGGTAAACGTAATTTACACTCTGCAAAGTTGTTGCCAGAAATTGTTTTAGCAAAGGTCATGGAGGAGGTACGATTGGGTCAAGTTGCCGGTCCCTTCCCTTTTCTGCCGCTTCAGGACTTGATTCTGTGCCCAGTAGGTGTGGTCCCCAAGAAGTCACCCGGAACGTTCCGGTTGATTCAGCATTTGTCCTACCCTGAAAGCTTGTCGGTAATGATACTATTGACCCTGCTGAATGCTCCGTGCACTACCAGTCATTCAAGGATGCAGTCGGCATCGTACAAAAAAACGGTCCTGGCTCGCTTATGTCCAAGCTGGACATCGGATCGGCTTTTTGTCTTCCTCCGCTGCGCCCTGACTCATTTCGATTTATGGGTTTCAGGTTGCTAGAGGGGTTCTTCATCAATCGCTGTCTGCCCATGGGCTGCGCGATTTCATGTGCGCTGTTTGAGAAGTTTAGCTCTTTCCTGCACTGGGCAGTGTTGGTTGGAGCTGGACATTCTTCCATGGCACACTACCTTGACGATTTCCTCTTCGTCAGTCCGGCGGGTACGGATGTCTGCTCTAGAGCTCTGTCATCTGCTGAAGCCCTTTTATGGCATTTTGGGGTTCCAGTCCCGGATGATAAGACAGAGGGTCCCACCACCTGTTTATCGTACCTGGGTATCGAAATAGACAAGGTGGAGGGTTCTTGCCTTCTTCCCGTTGACAAGATTGTCAAGCTTCAAACCTGTTTAGGAGATTTGCGATCGCGGTCCCGCTTAAGAAAGTTCAATCTCTGCTGGGGCTCTTGAATTTCACCTGCAGGGTTATCCCCATGGAGAGGATATTTTGCAGGCGGCTGGAAACGGCCACTGCCGGGGTTAGATCCCCACATCATTTTGTTCATCTGTCGGCTGGCATCAGGGTGGATGTGCAGGTTTGGTTGGATTTCCTCGTTGACTTCAATGGGACCAGAATTTGGCTTGCCCCGCTGGCGTCAAACGGTGAACTTGAACTGTTCACTGATGCGTCAGGAGCGTTAGGCTTCGGTGGCTATTTCCAGGGTGAGTGGTGTTCCTCCCCATGTTCTCCTGATTGGTTTCATTCGGGGCTCATGAATAATTTGCTGGCTCTGGAGTTATTCCCAACTGTCGTTGCAGTGGAATAATGGGCTGCTGCCCTAAACGGATCAGATGGGTAAGGGCCACTGGGTAGTGTTTTGGCCCCAAAAAGGATGTTAATATTTTCCCTGTCACCTTGGCGCGTTCGTACGTGGGTGGTGATCACCTGGGAGGTCATAATTGGCTTGTGCAAAAAGATGGCTCTCCCTTTACAAATTTCCAGTTTGCTGCGGTGCTTAACAGCTGCATCGGTAGATTGGGAATGGACTCTGCTCTATTTGGTATCCATTCTTTTAGAATTGGGGCGGCAGCTGATGGCCGCTCTCTCATGGGCCATTATGGCTCTTGGGGGATGGAAGTCTAGGGTTTAAAAAAAAATATGTGAGAACTTGATAATGTTATTTAGGAGGTATGTAATATGTGTTTGTAGTTAAGTTAGGAGCGGTACTCGAGTCAGACTAACCATCGCTTGCCTTCTATGGGAGCACTGGGGACTTTCTCCTTTTTTCCTCCTTAGTAGGGTGGCTGATTGGCTATTGCTTCATCCTGGAGGATTTGGAGTATTCGCCCCCGTTGGATTCATTCTGACTCTACCGGCGCCCTTCACTCCGTTTTCCCCTCCCACCTTTTTCTGCTTCCTATATCAAATAATGCTTGCATTTCTTTGTTTTAGGTGGTTGTAGTTTTGCCTTGTATGATGTGTTTGTTTTTCAATGCTAATCCGACAGATGTTATCGGTCAGGGCCAACAGGCTCTGATCATTGGACATCTTTTTGAATACTGGGCACGGTCATTTATGGAGCAGAAGGGTCCACTCCCAGAGCTTGCGGAATGGGATTTAGAATGGTTCGGGGTATGCGTTGGGATATGTTCCCTCAGCTGGTATATCAGTCAGTACCTTTGGTTTGCCGGACTGCCTGATTGTACATCTTGGCGGCAATGATTTAGGTTATGGGTCATCGCGCAAGTTGGAAAAGAACGCCAAGAGGGACCTCTTGGCTGTTCCCACGGCATTACCGACCATGGCTTCATGCTGGTCCCAGATTATTCAGAGGAGGGTTTGGTGCAGTGCTAGCTCCATGGCAGCTATAGAACTTACCAGGAAGAAGATCAACCGGTCCCTCACTAAATTTGTCTTTGACATCAGCGGTAAAGCCATTTATTACCCTAATATCCCGCGCGAACAACCTTATTTATTTAGAAGTGATGGAATGCACCTTTCCGAGGAAGGGATGTTATAGTTTTCAAGTAATCTTCTGAGTGTGTTGAGAAATAGTTAGGTTGGCAGGCGGGGCTACTTGAGGGTATCCCACGGTGGCAGTAGCGGTGGGGAACAGCATCATTATTCAGCGCATGGGGAAGGGGTTTTTCAGTAGGGGTAGGTACACTCCGCAATTATTGATGGGAGGGCGAGCCATGCGGCGGGTTTCCCTTCTGCCGCTCATCGCGTGCTCTTTGACGGGGACTAGTACCTTCTGACCCCTACCTGGGGGGTGCTTTAGACAGGGGTTGCCTGTCATGATGATTTACACCTTTCACAATTGCTGTTCCCCGCCTGCTGTTGCCACCAACTTCTTCCAAAAGTTATAGTCATTGCAATTCCAATTAATAAATGATGCCCCCTTTTTGAAATCCAAGTATGTTGTCTGTGTCTTATTTCATGGTTTTGGTTGGGTGTGGGGATCTGGGGGCAGCGGTCAGTCATAGGCAGATTACATGAATTAGCACTACTACTGAAAAAGTATATTTAGTAACCAATTATTTCACACTATGATTGTAACATTCCAGTTCCTGTAAGAATAGAACAATAAGAATATAAACACCCAGATCTTTTCAAGCACAACTGTTCTGGATCCACAAATAGTCCAAAATATTGCAGCTAAAGAGAATAAAATGATAAAGAAATGTAATCTGTTGCACTCAATTCCTTCAAGCATTTCCAAACTTTTTAAAAATTGATTTTTAAGTTTGTGCAGAGAAGAAATCTCAAATTAGCAAACACTTATTTAACATACAGTGAGTGTCACATTTGCAGGTACTTTGCAGGTACTATTTGTAAGAACCACATCTAAGACGCCCTCTCTGTGATTGGGATCTCACCAGTTGCTTGAGGGACGCTCCCTGTAATGAATGTAAAATGTCCCCACTTCTAGTGGAGGTTACAGGAGACTCCCCCAGATTACACCAGATAGAGTAAAATCTCCCATGATCATCACCTCCCCTATTACTGCCATTACAGTGATGTCTCACAATATGACATTGTGCAATTTGCCGGCTCTCCTGGATACCGGAAGAAGTGCCCAAATTTCTGGAGCCTTCTGGATAGGAGGAAACTAGGAGAGACGTCCTTACTGACAGCTCAGGAGACTGATCAGACACACGGTATCGGGGACCAGTCTCCCCATATACACTGCTCAAAAAAATAAAGGGAATACTTAAACAACACAATGTAACTCCAAGTCAATCACACTTTTGTGTAATCAAAATGTCCACTTAGGAAGCAACACTGATTGACAATCAATTTCACATGCTGCTGTGCAAATGGAATAGACAACAGGTGGAAATTATAGGCAATTAGCGAGACACCCCCAATAAAGTAGTGGTTCTGCAGGTGGTGAGCAAAGACCACTTCTCAGTTCCTATGCTTTCTGGCTGATGTTTTGGTCACTTTTGAATGCTGGCGGTGCTTTCACTCTAGTGGTAGCATGAGACGGAGTCTACAACCCACACAAGTGGCTCAGGTAGTGCAGCTCATCCAGGATGGCACATCAATGCGAGCCAGAGGCGGCCCTAGGGTTTGCGGGGCCCTAGGCGGACCGCCCCCCCAAAAAAAAAATAAAAAGGACCCTTTTTTTTTCTTTTACGTTTTTTGAAAAACAATGTTTAACTTTAGTTTTATTTTTTTTGCAAGCTTGGTGGACTCTGGCAGCTAGGCTTGCATTTTGGTTGCGAATGCCCCGCGCGGGGCCGCAGAAGCAAGTAAAGGGCCGCCAGGTCCATTATCCTGGCGGCCCTGCACTGGCCTCCGCGGCCCCGCGCGAGGCATTCACTTCCGGGCACCATGCAGTCACATACACAGTGCCCGGACTGCTGCGTCCAGGCACTGTGTATGTGTTGCTATGGCAACACA
>WWET01003628.1:62715-79012 GCA_011038615.1 Limnodynastes dumerilii
AATAATACTATTCCCGGACATTGTATTGTCTCCGGGAGAAAAGGATCCTCTCCCGGGAGTCCGGGACATCTCCCTGGATTCCGGGAGTCTCCCGGACGTTCCGGGAGAGTCGGCAGCTATGTTTTTAAGCAATCGAATATATGTTGCTATTTCCTGTAGCACACAAATGCTGAAAAGCTTTACTTTTTTTTAAACTTGTTTCTATTGGGGGACAGTACACATACAGAGCAGGTTGTCCAGAGAATTTAGCAATGACATAAATCTAACTTAAGGAAGAGATACACAATGCGGTTCATTGACATCAACATACATTAGATGCTTTGTAAAGATACACTTTTCATCTTGTTACGGTTCTCTGCAGTCCGAACACTGGGGTTTGAGCAAAGTAGTAACGATGAATCAAGTAACAAAAAATGTATGATAACGCTCTTGGTAGACTCAGGTGGAGGTAAGGAATGTGCAGAGAGCCCTGATGATGTATCTCTGGGTCTCAAACTAAACCAAGCAGCAAAATCTGGCAAAGTGAACGTGAAGACTCTGAAACAGAAAATTAACCAGGGCCCGATTCTAATTCAAAGAAACCCTAAAAAGCAGAAACTAGACGCGGCGGAACTTAGTTAGTATCCCGCTATAAGAGGGTAATTTTCAACCAGATGAAGAAGATACCAGAAAGTATATTCAAAACAGTGGAAACGCTTTACTTTTAAGGTGTCATGGAACCGGATTCACAGTTAAGATGTTTTACCATAGTAACGCCTGTCGTTGGGAACTTAGGGCCCGATCCAGACCTACGCTCGGGTGCGTTTTTACGATGCTCGTAAGCGTAAAAACGTCCATTTGTACTTACTGCGCAAGGTCGGGGAAGATGTTACGCTCATGTTACGCTACGAAAGTCTGAGCATATGGGCCTTGAGCATACCAGCTTTGTTACTATGCTCGAGGGGGCGTGCCTACTATACGAAAGTAAGAGGGCGGGGTGAGCCATTTAAATTGTACAGCATGGGCATGCTAAGCGTCGGAGCTACGCAAGGTGCGTTAAGATGGCTGCGCCTACGCATGGAAAAGTTAGGGTAGTGTTTGCTCAGCGTAAGATGGCAAAAGAAAGTAGGAACACGGGGAGTGTCTAGGGGAGTGCATCGGAGGTACGCTGGCGTGCATACGCTACACATACGAGCGTTTCATGATCATAGGTCTGGATCAGGCCCTTAGTTCCGCACGATGGGATTTAGTAAGAAAGGGGCGGTGCTTCCCTTACGCACGCTAAGGAGGGAGGGGGGAATCAGTTGAATTGTACAGTAGGGGTGGGATTAGCTACTTACGAGCGGATCAACGGTCGGTCAGATCGCTGATCTGCTCGTGTGCTTTAAGGAAGCCTTATGGCAGCGCAAGTCAAATATTTTACGCACAAGCGAGGGTCGTGACAGGGGGAGTTCACTCCTCACTTCCGTGCGGACTGAGAGACCCCCCCCCCCCCCCCACACCATGCATAAAGAGCCGNAGCGTGCGGGGGGTCTGGATCCACCCCATAGAGCTGACCTAAGAAACATCACCTCTCGGCTCCATTTCTCTTCGCACATTTTACATTTGAGTCAAGTTTTCGACAGCTGCCGATATGTACAAACAGTGGCAAGTATTCACCAGGGGCTCCAGGGGAAAGCATTTAGCCTATGATCCATTTGGGGCAATATATCTTTTATTTGAATGTGCATCTGTATTATGGGAGCGAGCTCAGAAAAGTGACTGCAAAAGTCTTGGGGTCAGATTTACTAAGCTGCGGGTTTGGAAAAGCGGACATGTTGCCCATAGCAACCAATCAGATTCTAGCTGACAGTCTCTAGTATGTAATAGTTAAATGAGATCTATGCTATGGGCAACATCTCCACTTTTACAGTCCTGCAGCTTAGTAAATCTGGCTCTTGATCTGCCTGTGTGCTCATCCGTGTACTGACCGTGTACTCATCGTGTACTGACCGTGTACTCACCGTGTACTCATCCGTGTACTGACCATGTACTCATCCCTGTACTGACCGTGTACTCATCCATGTACTGACCGTGTACTCATCGTGTACTGACCGTGTACTCATCCCTGTACTCACCGTGTACTCATCCGTGTACTGACCGTGTACTCATCCGTGTACTGACCATGTACTCATCCGTGTACTGAGCGCTAGTGAAAAGGTGTTTTCCCCTGAATTTTATGAGAATATGTACATTTCTTTGCAGCTACGTGTGGACCTCCAGATCCTGCACACCTCTGGTCTACACCACCTTAGGCTGCAAAGAGGGGAGGGTTAAGGATAGGCTGAAGGAAGAGGATGTTTAGGGTTAGAGGAGGGTTAAGGTTAGGCTTCAGGACAAGGATGTTTAGAGTTAGGGGAGAGTTATGGTAAGGCAGCAGGACAAGGATGGTTAGGTTTAGGCAGCAGGATGAGTACAGTATGGTTAGGGAAGGGTTAAGGTTATGGGATCGTATTCACACATTCGGTGTGAGTTAGATGCGGACATACCCACACCTAACTCACCCGTCCTGCCCCCATCCCGCCCCCCTTTTTTAGGTATCTTATGACACTTACGAGTGCCGTAGGGCTACCTTATCTAACCGTGCAGTGTCCGCACAGACATTGCCGCTACTCACCTTCCCGGCTAATCTACATCCCTCCCCCCTCCCACTTTTACCCAAATCCTCCCTGAGGCGGCATCACGCCACCTCTTTTTACCTAAAATGCTCTGGGCCGCCCGGAGGCAATCTACGCACCGAACTGGTACATAGATTGCGTAAAAGGATTTACAACGCATGCGCAGTAGGTCCCTTACTACAGACACACACCTAAGAAGTAACTGCTTCTTAGGTGTGAATCCAGCCCATGATGTGGAGATGGGAGGGGTAAGATTAAGGTTAGGTGAATGTTAAGGTTAGGTTGCAGAAAGGGGATTATTAAGGACACGATCTAGAAAATGTATCTGTTGCCATTGAAATCCTTGTAGAAACAGCTGTTGTGGAAACAAAGCTATCTCTCCGGAAACTGATGGCAGTCATCGCAGCGGTGCCGCAAAGTAATCTGTCAAAAGACAGTTCATCGAAGTGGCAAAGTACACCCAATAAACTGAGCCCAGTACAGGAGAAATGAGCACTATCTTCATCACTTAGGGGCTGATCCAGCCCTACACTGCCCGGCGTTAAAACGCCAGGCGCAAGTGTAAGATCGGCTGAAAAGTAGCTAGCTATGACAACACCCGATCGAGGATTGGGCGTCCATAGCAGCAGCGTGGTAACGCTGGAGGGAGCGTCCCCCAGTGTTACTACAACGCAGTTACTGCAGGTAGGCGGGGGGAGGGAGGGTAATGAGGCTGGGAGGTCCCAGCGTATTAACACTCGCTTATGCCAGCTGAAGTTAGGGTAGCGTAAGCGAGTGTTAATACGGCAGGACAAGGGGTAGTGTCGGGGGAGTGCAGCGATGGTATGCTCAGCGTTAGACCGCTCAGTGTAACATTGTAGCTCTGGATCAGACTCTTGGGGGTCTATTTACAAAGGGCGATTTAGGAAAAAATTGCCTAAACTCACGTGAGTTTGCTGTGAGATTGAAATCACCATATTCACAAAAGCTAAATTCACGTGAGTTTAGCTATCTGGAAAATCGCAGCCCCTAAAATCGCGACTGTGAATTTTTCTCTGTTAAGTATACAACTCACAGCATTCATAAAGGTCAATTTGACAAATTCACGCTGAAAATCGCATAAAAATCGCAGCGAGACGCTGCGTTTTGATTTTCATTGAAAAAAATCGCGCTTAGTAAATAGACCCCTTAGACTTTACTAAAGAGCAGGAAGGAAAGAGACATCTGAACTACATATGCAACTGATGTTTTCTCTCTCCTAACTCTATATTGTTGTCATAAGGAACAGGGACTATTTGGATCTTTATTTTTGTCAGGTCGGCTGCTTGTTCATCTCTCTTGGTGAACATTTACTTTGAAGTTATGAGAAACTTATCTTGAGAAACCATCACTCTCTCCTACTGGCTCAAACATTACAAGATTATTGTCATCCAAGAATGATGTTTACAGACTTTGAGAAAACTATCTGAGAAATAAGACTTATAATGCTCACATTTTTCACAATTACATGAGTGCCTTTCTGTTTTATCTATTTCCATAATGCTGCAAATCTTTGGTGAGCTGATCACGTTTGGTAGCGGGATGATTGTGACATTGTGCCCATCATTCTTCTGCTGAAGTAGTTGTTGAACTATAGGACTTACCATGGGAGTAAAGAATTTCTCATTGATGAGCAAGGAACACATAAAATGCCATTGTAGGTAGTAAAATATGAGTAGCCGTGGCATTAATACTGACAAAAAGGACAAAGGAAATGACTGATGTATATAATTGCAACCCTTCTGGAACCAAGTATCAAATGTAGGAATAGGTAGTTCACAGGGCTATGTAGTCGCATTGATAGATGGCCTCTCTGGTATCTTTGTTCCAAGGTAAAATAACTGATTGTTTTTTCTTTTACTTACATGTGTATCTAACCATCGCCCTCCCTTATATTCCAAATTACAACCTTGAGTTCTGAATCAGAGGCACAGTTGCGAAAGCCATCGTCATTCAGTGCCATGGAGCCTGATCCAGAATAACGCCCGCCATCGCTAGGACGGCGGGCGTAACATCGGCTTTTGAGCCGATCTGCGCATGTGCCGGGCAGATGTTGCCCAGCGTTGCTACGGCAACGCCCGATCGTGGATCGGGCGTCCGTAGCAGCGCCGTTGGGACGCTGGAGGGGATGTCCCCCAGCGTCCCAACGTTCAGGGTAGTGTAGGTGGGCGGGGGGCGCTAATTAAATTAGGGTGGGAGGGCGGGCTAAGCGGCCATACGCTCCTTACGTATGCCGGCTGAAGTTAGGGTAGCCTTCAGCCGGCGTAAGGAAGGGGCCATACGCCCGCACAGGGGGAGTGTCGGTCAAAATGAACGCCGATACGCTGTGCTTTAGTAAGCACAGCGCATCGGTGTAGGTCTGGATCAGGCCCATAGATTCTAACCTGCCTGTCACTGACAGCTTATCACTGGCGCTCCTGGAGTATCCTGTTTGCTGCGGGGGGGGCGGCTGCCTCATACTGCCCTCTCTTCCTGGCCCTTTAGCAGCCACACTCCCTGCATAGTAGTTACACCACTGGAAGCAGATGGTTCTAGTCTAAGTGGTGGAGGAGGAGGTAGTGTCTGTGAAGGTCCAGGTTCAGGTGTACAGGTGCTGGTGCTTGCAATGAGTTGGTATGCAGGTGCTGGTGCTTGTGGGCAAGGTCAGAGTGCAAAAGGTGGTGCTTGTGTGCAAGGTTTCAGTGCAATAGATTCTGGTGGTTTCTAAGGTTCCAAGATGCTTGTGGTTTCCAAGATGTGAGTGCAGGTAGCAGGAAATACGCCCGCACAGGGGGAGTGTCGGGGAGAGTGGACCCCGATACGCTGTGCTTTAGTAAGCACAGCGCATCGGCGTAGGTCTGGATCGGGCCCATGGTGTCAGGTGGCATGTAGTTTCTGTTTCGGCAATTGCTATTTCAACAGTGATACAACCAGGGGTGCAGGGGCGTTTTAAGAAGTGAGGGGGCCCTTGTGCAGGATTTGTACATTGGCTAACCCCACCCCCTTACCCTGAGACAGGACTATCCCGATTTGCAGACTTCAAAAGGGGAAGAGCCTAACTGGCCGAATTAAGCTCTGTCCATTTTTCGGCCCGCAAATCGGGACAGTCCCACTGCAGAAGATCTTGGAGGGAAGAAAGAGATGCCGAATGGGCCCCCCATCCACTGCCAACCCTGATATGCTGACTTGGGTGCAGGATGAATGCCACAGTGCCCCCTGGTATGAGGGGCCCGTGTGCACTGAATGCACCCATTATAGATATGTCTATGGATACAACCAACATCATAATGTCATATTTATCATTGTAGACAGGAGTCGAATTTAGAAATATATTTTGAAACGTGTAAACTACCGAAAGTTCTCATTTCAACAGTCTCACATTTACTCTCTGTACCTGCTGTGATATACTGTTCCCGGTACCTATGCGGAAACAGGGTTAGGTTTAGGGTTACAGGACTAAATCATAAACTCCGTCAGTCACTCGACATTCACAAGCTGCTTGCTGAAGTCATGTGATTTTCTGGCTTTGTGCATGCGCACGCCAGATGTTCCGCGATAGATTTCCCAGCGAATGGAACTTGCTTCGTACACCATGAGGGGTGTTCCCAGACATCCGCAAGCACAGGGGGCGGGGCTAGGCATGTGGACGAAGGGCGACAGTAGGCACTTCCATACGGGTCTGCGCAGCAACGGATGGAGATCAGTGCAGAGAATTTAAGGCAGAACGTCCAAAGTTCACACAAGTGAGAGGAGTGACGGGGGAGTTCATGCCTCTCTTCCGTGCGGACTTACAGACCTCCGTGTGTGTTCCATGGGTCTGGGTAAGGGTTAGGAATGAGGGTTAAGGGTAGGATTATTGTAATGTATTACAATATTTGTCGAGGCAGCTGTCTGAATGAGTTGCTGTGCATAATTCAGAATCCTTCATAGTGCTTCCAATGCACAAACGCCAAATCCACGCATGCGCAGAACGTGCGCATGAATGCGTAAATAGTCTGTTGTATGCAATTCTGGATCGGGTCCAATGTGTTTTTTTTATTTTATTTTTTTTTTTTATTCAGAAAATTGCATTTTTCAGACACTTAAGTAAAAAAAAAAATATTAAATAAAAATAGGGTTCAATTTACACAGGGTCAAAGGTATATAGTTTGGAGGGGTTTGGGTACCCGTTACGAATGGCCCTGTTTTGATAGGGCCGTTGGCTCCCAGCTGGAACTGGCTGGGATATCAATTGCTTATGCCTCAAAGAGGTGCTCCAAGAGGTAAGCAGTTATGCTATCCTCAACCCACTCCCTAACCCTAACCCTAAGTCACCCCACGGCGGCACTTCCGAAAATTCTAAAGCAGCTGTCATTCCAAACAGAGACAGCCGAAAAGCAACTATTTCGTTATGACAGCCATCGCAGCGGAGACTGGCAACAAGTTTGGAGATACTGTAACGCTGCTGTGACCCGGGTCCTTGCTTCAAGGCTCCTCCCCCTATTATCACTCTCTCATTCCTATGAGCCCTGCTGATATTTCACAAACCCTCCCAGGATGGCTCTAGCAATGCAATCCAATGGGAACAGTGGCAGGGGCTCTGTTTTAGATGTGCCATTCCTATCAAATCAGTGCAGAGCCGTCACAGATGTCTGTTTCCCAATCCTGCTAGTTCCATTACCAAACAAATGTTTTAATGATGTAAAACACAGATGCCGACTGCCCCGAAATCTCTGGAAGACTCCCAAAATTCAAGCATTGATCCTGAAATCCAGGTATAGCTGCCAATCTCACACATTGGAGTTTGAAGACTTGATTTAATGCAAATCACTGCCTCAGGTCCCACCCCCTGTCTTTCAGTACTGTGATCATCTAGTGCCACCCTAGCCTTAGTAATTCTATGGATCGCAGTATTGATAGGCAGGGGCGGGACTGCAGGCAGTGGTTTGGATTAAATCACATCATTAAAACCCTCCCCCATAATACCACCTTTTTCTTCCTTTCCAATATCTCCTGGAACGGTTACACTCTCCGCAATGATGCTTTCAACTTCGATAAAAGGGATATTGTAAAATTCCTTTTTGAATGTCCCATTTTCATATACTTACCGCTTTATACTTATTTTTAATGAATGGGTGAGTATGCCGTTCAGCATACTTCACCCATTCCCTTTCGCAATGTGCGATATCCCTCCGCCGCCCTTCTGCCGCATCTCTACTGCTGCTATTGCCAGACCTGGAACAGGTAAGTAAATGATCTCTGTGGGGTTAGGGTTGGGTTTAGGGTTAGGGTCAGGCTGCAGGGGAGGGAGGTTTGGGGGTCAGGTTGCAGGAACTAGTGGGTTAGGGTCAGGCTGCAATTAGGGGAGGGTTAGGGTCAGGATGCCAGGAGGAGAGGGTTAGGGTAGTGAGAGGGGAAGGTTAGAATTAGGGAAAGGAGTAGGGACTATTTTTACTCACCATTTCGGAGCACAAAGCTTTCGGTGCTCTGTGGATCGATTGCAATGCCTCTTCGATGAATTGGTATTTTCAACAATGGGACTTTCTATGCAGGGACGCACACCCCTCCTGGAAGGAAGGTATAAGGAGTGGGCAGTCTTGATGGATGCAGCGTGGCTGTGGGCAGTAGAACACAGTCACCACTATCATTCCTACTGGAATACTTTTTAGATTTAAACAATGCCAAAATATGTGCACGATGTTGGAAATTAAATTCCTAGGGCACTGGATGAAACATGATGATCGCCAAACATGATGACTCATAATGCTGGAAAGTTGTGCTTTCAACTTCCACCAAAGTAATATTTTCTTGTCAAAAAATGGGAAAAATGGTTTGCCTGGTTGAATAAAGCATTACTCAATCAAAAACTATGCGAGCTACTTTATGAGCAAGCATAATAAAATGCTAGCGTTAGAATGGGAAATGCACTTTTTATACTAACATCAATAATATTGTCAATGTGCATTCATGAAAAAAAAAAGTTTGATATCCACTAAATTATAGTAAGAGCTGAAATTTAAATTTTAACACCGCTATAAAGAAAATGTCTGTTTTATCATCATGCTTTTTCTCAAGCTCTATATACGCTCTCAGCTCGAATGAAACGCTTCCATTGATGGGAAAGTAAATTCAATGTATCAAAGCGTCAAGCCCAGGTAATGCTGAATGCAGTAACAAAAACATATGCAATGGTAGAGACTTGGGGCAGGCTTCAGATTTCGGTACGTTAGGGCAGTGCTCCTCAACCAGTGTGCCATGGCACAGCAGTGTGCCACAGGATGTTGCCAAGTGTGCCGCAGTGCAATAAGGAGATACTGGGGAGGCTGCAGATACATGAATGCAGAATACTGGAGAGCTGAAGACACATGATACTGGGGAGGCTGGAGACACATGAATCGGGACTACTGGGGAGGCTGCAGACATATGATGGGGGCTACTGGGGAGGCTGCAGACACATGATGGGGGCTAACATAGTTAAATTAGTTATAAGAAAAAAAAGTTATAAGCTACGATTTTTACATTTATCAAATAAAAAAATAACAATGAATGTAATATCTGTGCATGTACTTTGTAATTCCTGCTTTTTTTTGTAAATTTTGCTATTGGTGTGCCGCGGAATTCTGGGAAGGGCTTAGGTGTGCCGCGGAATTCTGGAAAGAGCTTAGGTGTGCCGAGGGTGAGAAAAGGTTGAGGAGCACTGCGTTAGGGTATTTACTAAGCCAGCCTTAACATTAGATGTGTACGTGTGTGCAAATGTTATGCTACAGAAATCCATACATACAGGAGCACAATTCCGTCCACAAGGAGATCTGTATGGAGGGGCGTACCATGCCTTCACCATGCTTAAACCCCGCAAGAGGGGCGTGGATAGGCATGTAATAAAGGCATTATGGCCGGCATTAGGCAAAGATCTGCTTTATTTTAATTATTACCAAAGAAACTAGAAAGATAAATCTCTATGGTAGAGCGCCAATCACTACTGACTATTCATTATCTTTAAAATAGTATAGGACCCATGTAGCTTCTTCTGTGGAATTTACCCTCCCTCCCATTCTGTATTTTAGAATTTACGTGTTTTGGCTGAAAGCAAATAGTGTTATTGGGCCTGATCCAGACCTACGCCTGCAAGCGATCGTACGCCGGTCGGGAGCGTAAAACCAGGAAAAAAAACGAACTGCGCATGTGCAGTATGACAACTTCCGGTCGTACGAAGGACATGAGCGTACAGCGAGCGTATTTTGAGCGTATTTTTCGCCCAAGGGGCGTGCGTTTTGTACGACGATAGTCCGGACACTTGAGTTACTACACAGAGGAGGGGATAGCCATTTAAATTGTAGAGTATGGGTGTGCTAAGCCCCGTACGACCAGCGTATCGGTACGAAAATTAGCACGGACGCTTGAAAAAGTTAGGGTGGGGTTCAGCCGCCGTAAGTAGGTACAATCAATGGGAGTGTCATGGGCGTGAAAGTTTATATGCCCGGGCGATCATACGCTACGCTCGCGGGCGTAGGTCTGGATCAGGCCCATTGTGCCAGATTCACACCTAAAAAGTAGTCGCTCTATCTATCTAAATTCCGTGATGCCGCCTAGGGGAGGGCTTGTGTAAAAGTGGGAGGGGGAGGTATTTAGATTAGCCGGGGAAGAGGAGGGCAGCGGCAATGTCTGTGCGGACGTTGCACAGATATTTAAGGTAGCCCTATAGCACTCGTAAGTGCCATAGAGCAGTGTTCCCCATCCTCAGTTCTCAGGGTCCCCTAACAGTGCATGTTTTCCAGGTGTCACTGCTGGAGCACAGGTGTGTTCATTACTAACTGTCACATTTTAAAAGCTCCACAGGTGCTGCTCATTATATCACTTGTGATTCTTTAAGGAAACCTTGAAAATATGGACTGTTAGTGGTCCCTGAGGACTGAGGTTGGGAAACACTGCCATAGGGTACCTAAAAAAAGAGGGTGGGATGGGGGCAGGACTGGGGAGTTAGATTTGGGTCTGTCCGCACATAACTCACACTGGATCTGTGAATCCGTTCCATTGTTTCATTGATTGGCGAAGGCGGTGGTTGAGCCTAGTTGGCACATTTTTTATCTTGCAATGAGCCGGCCTGAATTTAGGCTCATCTGGGGGGGGCGGTCTGATTAGGCACTTATTTGGGGTGCAGTGCCGAGGCGGAAGGAGAGCGCCTGATTTTGTTGTTGTTGCTTGTTTTGATTAAACTATATTACAATTGTTTCTGCAACATGCAAACTGTAAATTATTCATCTGCTTTCTGGGCCCCCATCAATTTGGCATCAGATTGGATCTCAAATTTAGAGTAAAGAGTCTGATTATTAATTCAGTTTAATTCATTCATAAATTTAAATTCCACCCCAAGAAGTGCCTGTTGTTTGTGTTGTTTCTTCATTGGGTGGAGTGGCATGGTCAGGGGGGGGGAATCACGCTTGGGACATTTAATGCATTTGTAACTTGAGAATTATGCATAAGGCCCAGGTTCTTATAACCTCTACACTGCAGCACAGGTAATATTTTACACTATGCTACTGGAAAATATGAGACCTTTGCAGCCAATCATATTCTACACCTTGCTCTGAGCATTCTGCATCTTGTTTCAGTCAGAGAGAAGAAGATGGATTTTGTCATCCCTGTCAATCTGATCCTTCAGGTCGTAGCTGAGGTTGGTCTCCTGGGTCATGGTAGAGTGTGGTTACTTAGGAGACAGAGGATAAGCAGGTATCCCTTGTTTTCTCATTATCAAATGTGTCAGTATTTTATTTCCCCAGTGATCTTTCCATATAAAATCTAATGTTGTCTCATCACGCCCGAAGTTACTGAGTCATATCATGAACAAGACCCCAAAAGAAAACATGGCTTGTACGTACACCACATATAGCTCATAAAAAAAAAGAGATAGGTAATGAATCGCAGGACGGTATGTAGAAGATTATCTATCTATCTATCTATCTATCTATCTATCTATCTATCTATCTATCTATCTATCTATCTTCTATCTATCTGATATAAACCTGGACTTTTATTACACAATTTTATGATATACCTTTCAACTCTTACTAGCACTAATGTTACTCGCAAAAACGAAATATTGTGATTTTAATAATATATATGATATTTATAACTCCTAACTATTGTAAAATTTCATATTCAAACATTGTTTTTTTACCCTCTCTGAGCTGTTACTTAAAAATGAAAGTTGTTTTTGTTTTAATGCTTTGTATCCAGTCTGCCCATTTGTTTATTTAAAACTATACTGACCCTAGACCCTATTTTCTCTCAATTTAGTTTAAGATTTAGGAGATCCTTATATTTATCCCAAACATGTTTAAACTGTTCTACTGTGTTACCTCTACCACCTCAGATGGGAGGTTATTCCACTTATCTATCACCCTTTCAGTGAAGTAATTTTTCTGCACATTTCCTCTGAATCTACCACCCTCCAGTTTAAATGCATGACCCTGTGTTCTATTACAACTCTTTCTCAGAAAAATGCCCCCTCCTCTAGCCGGTCACAACCCTTGATATATGTGAAAGCTGCTATCATGTCCCCCCTCTCCCTTCTCTGCTCCAAGATATATACATGTTTAATTCCTCTAGCCTTTCTTGGTATGTTATGTGACACAGGCCATGCACCATTTTAGTTGCTCTTCTTTGCACAGTCTCTAATTTATTTATGTCTTTCTGTAGATATGGCCTTTAGAACTGAACACAGTATTCTAGGTGAGGTCTTACCTAGAAGGTCGTAGGTGAGGATTTGAGCAACATTTGGAACCAGTAGCTTACTGGGGCTGTTGGTCCTCAGAAACAGTTTTGGAGGCCTCTAAGTGATTTAATTTTCAACTTAAAAACACATGATACTGTATAGGACCCAATATAGAGACTCTCATTGATTAACGTTAGGGCCTTCATAGCAGAAAGGCCTTGAAAGTGACAGATATCACATGTTTTAGGGTTGCCTACCTTCTATTTCTTCCCTCCGGGAGATCTCAGTGGAAAAATATATATGTTATTATGGGGGTGGGGCTTGATGTGATTTATACAAATTGATCCCCAAAACCACACCCCTGTCAACCAATGCCACTTTTCATCATATTATTAAGGATGGGCGGGGCTTTATAATACATTTTACATCAAGTCCAACCTAAACCCTAGGAGTACTAGGATTTATATTATAGGTAGACAGGGGGCGAGACTTGATTCCAGGAGATTTGCTGGCTCTCCCGGAATACCAGGAAAGATTACCTAATTTTGGGAGTCTTTGGGACTAATATTTCTGCATTCTCTGTTACAGATAGAGGACTGTATTCAGACTTCCGTCGGCGATCAGGCCGCAAATATGCGCATCTAAGTGGCAGGTCGGAGCAGGTTACACCCACCAGAAAAAACAGTCACTCCCCTCGCTTCCTCGGGCCGGACCTAAAATTATACCAGCATTGACTTGCCCTGTCTGGCCGCAGTAACTTCCGACCCTATGTGTATTAGTTGCGTATATTTATGGTCCTAAGTCTGTAAGTGCGCCCACTTTCCCTCATCTCAATGCCTCCCCCCGCCCATTTCTATGCAAATCCTTAGGTGCGTATATTTCCGCCGCACTTAGGGTCGGAATTTTCCCCGTCTGATTCACAAGTCCGACCCTTAGCTATTTATGACCTTAGCTTCAACGTAGACGGCGTATCACTATTACTACGCATGCGCAGTTGCTGCAAAATCGATCCTATCCTAAATATACACACGGGACTTTTGTTAATTTCGGATCTCTGAATACGACCCAGAATGGCAGGTTAGCCACTGGTCAATAGCAGTGTTCTGTGGAACTATTTTGTGTAGATTATCGCTGCCTTTCATGGACCTGTTCAAATTTACCCATAAATTGATTTGAGCAACCACAATTTTTGTGTAAATATTTACAAAATTAATAAATCCTTATATAGTGTACAGTATTTAACCACTTTTAAAATTGACCTCATTCAAATAAAAACTATGTGTTAATATTAAAGTATGTACTTTTCTAGAGCAATGAAAAACTTTAATTGCTTCCGATGCTAAAGAATTGACTCAGAAAACCATATTTCATGTATCGCTAACTCGATAATTCATTGTGATCCATGAGTTATGTAAATGTAGATGGGAATTATAGGAGGGTTTTTTATATTTAATTACATTTTGTGTAAATGAGAAAACATCCACCAAAGCCAGACAGAAACATGACACAAACACAACACAAATAACTAAACATGTCAAATTCCATTTATTTAACAGCTGAACGTAAAGTTCAGATCTGAAATATGTTCCACATGAAAAAAGTAGCCATTTAAAAGTCATCACAACGGCTTCATTATTGCAAGCAATAAATTTGCAGGAACCCTGATCCACCGACAGAGATTAATATCTAATGCAATATTCTGTGATTAATTCCCTCATCCTCAGATTGCTCTATAATGCATCTGAAATATTAATGCACATTTACTGGCTCTTCATTGCACTTTGGAAATATGTATTATCTTTAGTCTACTAAAAGTATTTGAATTAAGTGATGCCGGGTTTAATGCCCAAATAAAAAGTGTTTTGTGTCTATCTTATTAGAATGTATATCATTATATTTTATTCGCTAGCATGGAAGATGAAAGAGAAATGCTGCATAATTCCTAACAAAACTAATTCAACGACAAGCCTTGAAAGAAATGATGAACGCAGAGGATGAGCCACAAGATAATATTGTTTTTCATTATTCTAGCAAGAACGCAGAAATTGAGTTTGTAAGTTAACCAAACAAACAAATTAATTTAGTATTTTCTTCTTAACATTAATGTGTGTTTGTTTGCTTGTTTATAATCACAATTAGAATGTTTTGACATAATTGAAATCCTGATGAAAAGCAAGATGGGATTATACTTTTTCCAAACAACAGATGTAGTCGTCATTGGGTCTGCATGTAAATGTGTGGCCCAAGTTTTACGGTCTGCTTTGCGCCTACTGCAATGCGGTCCCATAACTAAACAGTCAGTGTGTGCCAGCCGAATTGTTTAGTTAAAGATCATCTGGTCTTCCTAGCTGACAAAGACAAAAGAGATTTATTTTAACCTACAGTACATCTGACTGCATTGGGCATAATATATTTCTCTGTGATTTATTTTGTTTGGTTTTAATACTGTTTGTTTGTTCTGCAAAATTCCAAGCAAATAAATTAGATTTGGAAGGGGGGACTAATTAGGAACTTTCGTTCAAAGTCTAAAAATACAAAACATGCTGTCACGCCTCACACCAGGGCCGGCGCAATTCACTCTGCGAGGGCATGCGGCGCATCCAGGCGCCATTCTGGATAGGCGCCGCCGCTCATCCCCCTGCTTCTCAGAGCTGATATTTAGCCAGATCTGTGACAACGGTGAGAGCCAGCGCCGGTCCTCAATACAGTGACGCCAGCCTGTGCTGTAGGTAGATGCTAGATCCAAGTGGGCTAAAGGACCTCTGCTGATGTCTAGCCCATGTGACCAGTCACCTGATCAGAGGGAGGAGTCAGTGTTTCCTCTGTTTTCCTGGGTTGGGCACAGCAGTGTGATTATAATCATATAAAAGAGAAGGGCACAAATTAATTTTTTGCAGGGGGCGCCAGATGTGCCAACACCGGCCCTATCTGACACAATCATTTTATGACCATTTTAGTAAGATAAAGGTTAAGGGATTAATCTAAAATAGGGGTTCTTACTGGTGGTACTTAGACCAATGTCAGTCAAGGTTGTAAGGAGGTACAATACGAAAAATCCAAGGACATAATTAATAAAATATCTTGGGGGCTAAATAGCATATGTACAAAATGCATCTTAAAATTACTGGAAAAATATTTTATAAAAAACTACAACAAAGAGCTAATAAATATATGTATGGGTCATGGGTCATGGGTATGTGTCTATAGCACTTGTGCCTCACAGCGCTGAGGTCATGAGTTTGATTCCTGGACTAGACAGTAACTGTGTGGAGTTTGTATGTTCTCCCTGTGTCTACATGGGTTTCCTCCGGGTTCTCTGGTTTCCTCCCACATGCCAAAAACATACCGGTAGGTTAATTGGCTGCTGACTAAATTAATCCCTTGTGTGTGTGTGTGTGTGTGTGTATGTGTGTATGTAGGTAGGTATGTATGTATGTGTTAGGGACCTTAGTATGAAGCCCTAATAGGGGCAGGGACTGATGTGAATGTCTAATGTTCTCTGTAAAATGCTGCAGACAATTTGTGGTGCTACATAAATAAGCATTATTAATGATAATAATAATAATAATATAGGATATGCAAATTGGTACTTGACATGATTTCACAGTGGGTGTCTGGTACTCTCCGAAAAAAAATACATTGAGAACCACTGATCTAAAAGATATTAAACCCCAAGATTCGTTGGCGACAGTTGTTATGTAGGCCTTGACCTATCAATTTAAACTTTGCTGCCTGGGTGTGTGGGCCCATGTCTATGTGGGTTTCCTCCAGGTGATCCGGTTTCTCTCCACATTCCAAAAACATGCTGGTAGGTTCATTGACTGCTGATTAAGTTAACCTCATTGGGCCTGATCCAGAGCTACGAAAATTCGCACGGGGGGCGAATGCGTACGTTCGACCGTGCGAATAAACATGCACGCCCCTAACACTCCCATAGTAAAGTACCTGCTTACGGCGCCTATACCCTACACTG
>WWET01003628.1:101262-114055 GCA_011038615.1 Limnodynastes dumerilii
AGACCCGGGGCCCATGGAGATATAGGGGCCCACAGACACCGCAGTAGTGGCTGATGCGGTGGGTGCTTTGGGCCCCATTATCTCCATGGGCCCCAGCTCTGAGTGTGTGCATGCAGAGCCGGCGCGGTCTCCCCGCTATGGAGACTGCCAGCGCTTATACAGGACTCCTGTGTGAACGCTGACAGTCTCCACAGCGGAGAAACCGCGCCGGCTCTGTGTGTGTGCATGCGCAGCTCATACAGGAACTTCCTGTATGGACGTGATGTGGAGAGCGCCGCAGAGGAGGAAGTAACAAGGAACAGAAAGGTAAGTAACAAGGGGAGAAGCTGGAGGCACATATTGGGAAATACTGATAGGGGCTGGAGGCACATATGGGGGAATACTGAGGGGAGTTGGAGGCACATATGGGGGAATACTGAGGAGAGGCTGGAGGCACATATGGGGGAATACTGAGGGGAGTTAGAGGCACATCTGAGGGAATACTAAGGGGGACTGAAGGCACATCTGGGGGAATACTGAAGGGACTGGAGGCACATATGGGGGAATACTGAGGGGGGCTGAAGGCACATCTGGGGGAATACTAAGGGGAGCTGGAGGCACATATGGGGGCCGTATTCAGAGATTCGTCGGTGATCGGGCAGCAAATATACGCATTTAAGTCTTAGGTCAGAGCAGGTTACACCCACCAGAAAAAACAGTCACTCCCCTTGCATCCTCCGGCCGGACCTAATCTTAGACCAGCATTGACTTGCCCTATCTGGCCGCACTCACTTCCGGCCTTATGTGTATTGGTTGCGGATATTTCCGGCCCTAACTCTGTAAGCGCGCCCACTTTCCCTCATCTTCCCCACCCATATCTATGCAAATCCTTAGGTCCGTATATTTCCGCCGCACTTAGGGACACATTATTCCCCGCCCGATTCACATGTCCGTTCCCTAGCCATTTCCGACCTTAACCTCTACGTAGACGGTGTATCACTATTACTATGCATGCGCAGTTGATGCAAAATGGATCCGATCCTAAAAATACGCACAGAACTTTCGTTAAAACCGGATCTCTGAATACGGCCCTTAATTTCAAGATCCTTCTTAAGTCCAGCCCTTAGTGACCAACACCATTTACGGTCTACATTAGGGTTTTCTTCAGATAAAAGTGCGACCTACCAGTAAAATTTCCTGTGCTTTGGAGTAGGAAGAATGTAAATAATATAATTTAAACACAATTCATTTGACTTTACTTTATTATCTTTTACTTATTTTCTTGTATGTTATGGATATCCAACCATCCAAACATTCTGATATTTTTTTACCCACTGGATAATAATTGTATGAAGCATAAGAAATGTGGCCCATATTCAGATATTGCATATACGTCTGGTGTTAAATTACTACATATGCGCAGTATCCAATTTCGGTAAACACCGGACGTATATGCAAAACGTCCGGTGGTCTGAATATGGGCCTGTGTTAGGAATGGGACACACTCTCAATATCTCACCATGGTGTCACACAACTATTCCATATTCTGCTTTCTTTTTCCCTTTCAGGATAACTTTACTCTATTCCCTTGGTTGCAGAATAAAATATTTTCAACCCTTCTTAGGTCAGAGCACAAGTTGAAGCCACATTCACTGAGTGAAATGACAGCACTTTATACCGTACTTTACTGGGAAATTCTGTAAGTTCTGCTCCCATGGTGACCCCCATTGTGCATTTGCTGTCCCCACTATGGCTTAAATCTTTGTTCAAGATTAAAATATCCAAGATCATCCCTTTTAAGTATTCTTCTTCTCCATAAGCTTTAACATTTGCGTGTTTGAGCTAATACTTTTTCATTTATATTCATGTTGATCTTGACTTTCTATTGAATTTCCATCTTCCTTTTTTCATTTAACATTTACAGACTATTCTTACTAACCTCTATTTTGCCCTGTCTACATTTTATTTTACCTTCATGAAACTTAATTTCTGTTCCTTTATACCTATTACTTTTCTCCATTTACCTTAACTGTCTTCCTCTGTCTGAAAGTATACATTTGACAAATGTATTTCTAAATAGTTGAAATATACTACTGCTCGCTATACAGCTATCATTATAGTTGAACTATATGCAGAAAATGGGAACACTTATTTTTAAATATCAAGCAACAGACACCTATTCGGTTATATAGAAATGATAAATGGTTATTTTGTTATATCTTACCTCAATTTATGGTCTATCAGTCAATGCTGATTGGAGGCTGACATATTATTTTCTATCAAAGAGGGAAATGCAAATTTTTATTGAGAGCAAAAAGAAATGGTCTCACAAACTATGGACCTGATCCAGAATTAAGAAATGTGGGTGTTGTCCACGCTCTGTGCATGGAAAAGGTTCAAATGATAATACTACGTACACATACAGGATGCAGTTGCTGGCATGAGAGGCTGGTTTTCGAGTATGATGCAGCCAAACGTAGAGGTTAGGGTTAGGGTCTAGGGAGGGGAGGGTTAGGGTAATGCTGTGCGATGACGATGGTTAGGCTTAGGGTTAGGCTCTGTAGAGCGGAGGGTTAGGTGAGGGTTAGAGTTAGTCTGCGAAATAAGGATAGTTAGGATTAGGGGAGTGTTAGGGTTAAGCTGTGCAGAGTGGAGGGTTAAGGTTAGAGTTAGGGTTAGGGTTAGGCTGCCGAAAGAGGAAGGTTAGGGTTGATAAAACATAATTTAATTTCATCATTCTGGTATGCAAAAAATGGTGCAGTCACAGGGGCCAACTCTTTAAAGTGCAACTGCAGAAAAATGACATGTATTGTACGTTGTAATACAAAACCCTACCACTTGGTGGGATCAGGATCAATGATCACAAAAGCAGAGATTTTCCTATCTGACCTCATGAAAAAAGTCTACTTGACTTAAGTCTGGATCCGGTCAGGTGTCATTCTCCTTACATCTTGGTTGGTTGGAATGCTACCAATCAGGTACCATGGATGCACGAATATTCAGTATGAAGAACTGACCGTAATCTCTTCTTTTATCACCTTTGATCTTTCTAGTAACTTCTGCTCTCACTTGGCTTCCTTCTCACACTCGAAACCTCGCTACTTCTCAAGGAGACCACTCATGGGCTGAGGTTTTTGGGTGTGGTGCAGAAAATTTTAAGGTAGTGTCCTCAGCCGTATGGAATTCTGGTTTCAGCGGTGTTCCGGCACTTTGCTACCACTGCAGCCAGAGCTCCAAATGCAGCTGTAGCGGATGTTTAGATCCGATCCTTTGTCATGTTTGTCATAGTTGACCACATACACTCTATCAATGACGTGAGAACATGGGGACATTTCCTATCAATGAAGAAAAACACAGTGTCAAAGAGTTTAGTCTATAATTATGTTATTATTTACAACTTGGGACAATGGGCCTGATCCAGACCTACGCTGATGCGCTGTGCTTAGTAAAGCACTAAAGTTTAGTAATTAAAAACAGCAATTTAATTTAGTTTAATATCACACATCTAAATACCAAAATGAGATCAAACACCCCTCCCTCCTCCTCATGCCTTGGTATATTAGCAAATAAACAGTTTGTTTAATAACAGCAATTATAATGTTTATCTTCATCTGAGTCTCGGTGTGGTGACTCTCAAATGAAACAGGAAGCCATTAAACTGTTCCATTTAATTTAAAATGTCAAATTGTTACCTTCATTTATTAAATAAAACATTGTTTCCTATATTGGATAATTGACCACTTTGCCTTTGTATCACATTACTGCACGGTCTGTGTGTCCTGACGGGATTAATTATTAAAGAAAATGTCTGATAAATTTATCCTGATTACAAGTTAATCTTCACATAACTTATTCTGGGTTTCAATATTGTTGTTGATGGCAATTCACTAAGTAATGCTTGGTTTTTTTTTTGTCTTGTATTTATTAATTATAGTGGGTATTTTATCTAGACATTATTGTAACGCAGCTGTCTGTGTCCTGTACTCTGAATCCATTTTGTGGAATAGAAAGACGAACAACTTCCCACAGGTCTGAAACATTACCCCTGGTATTCATTTTTCTAAGTGCCATTAGGTTGCTCTAATTCACTAATGATTCAGGAGATCAATTAAAAACACAGACAAAGATGAAGTGGGTGTAAGGAAAATCTAAAAGCATTCAGGGAGGCAGACGGTGGCTTAATCTGTCTTCCAGAAAGGCAAGGTCAAGCATTTAGCAATATCTTATGCCGACACCATTTAAAAAGGTCTCCATTCAGCCTTCTTAGAGAAGTGAAAAATATGACCTTAGATAAAAGAAAATAATACATCATGGTTCTGAGTTATGAAACTACAGCGGAACGAAATGTGACAAACTTGTAAATGTTAAAGCCTTTTTTCATTTAAATATCGTAACATTATTTATTAGCAGTTAAGTAGTGGGTTAGTTATCTTTTATTATACTATGATAAAATGCTTTGCAGAGAATACTTAGTCCTTCACTGTGAATATCTATAGCGTCTATTTACAAAGCAAAGAGAGGAAATATACAATGTCAACAGTTCCACAAGGTCCAATCAGGAGCGGGTGTGGGTCCCCGCAACGAACGGCCCTATGTCGATAGGACCGTTCTCTCTCAGCCAGTTTCGAACTGGCTGGTATATAGATTGCTTATGCCTCGAAGAGGCATAGCAATCGATCCCCGGAGCACCGAACATGGTAAGTGGCTAAACTAACCCCAACCCTTACCCTAATTCTAACCCTAACCCTCCCCTTCCATTACCCTAACCCTCCCTTCCCCGCAGCCTGACCCTAACCTTCCCCTTCTATGGTCCTAACCCTCCCCTTCTATGGTCCTAACCCAATCCCTCCCTTCCTAAGCACTTAACCCTAACCCAACCCCTAATACTAAAATGCCCCGGAGAGGTTACTCACCTCTCCTTAGCTGTCATCCGATGGGTCTGCAAAAATGAATGGACGAGTATGCCGATCACACACTCATTAATAATATAATTTCTAAAATGGCCCCTCCCTATTTCGCAAAGCGGGCCATCGTACCGGAGACTGCAACCGATCACTACACTCCCCTCTCCCCACCTTGCAATCGTAGACTTACACCTCCATAGACCACTCTGATCTTTAAGTGTGTACTTACGTGCATATATGACTTCCGTGCGTGCGATACAGTATAGCCACACCCTCATGCGCTCATTTAAATGCTTCCCCCCACCCACTTTCATGTAAATTTTCAAGTACGTATTTCTACGCCGCCCATCCGTACGGATTTACCCAAGTGCGATTCACATGTCCATGCCTAAAGCGCTTACATTCGTATATTCAACGTAACTTACATGAATAAAGTTACTACGCATGCGCTGTTAAAACGTACCTAAAAATACGCACACAACTCCACGTGAAAAGGGATCTGTGAATACGGCCTAATTATGAATAGTAGCCACTTACTGGTTAGACTTTCTGCTAAGGTCACAGTCTACCAACTTGTCAAGTTATAGTTCTAAGTCCTCACATAAAGCTACGTCTTGCAAGAACTCATAAATACATTTTATTTATTCGTTTCATCTAAAGGGACCTTAAAGCATTAGATTGTTATTGCTCTGTGATGGCTGCTTTCATAGTGTTGGTCCGTCCTTTTGCAGTCTAGCCAATGTGATACAGCTGACAGCTGAATTGCGGCTGTATCATGTTTGAAATGCTGTGCAATTCAAAACTTATTATTGGGAATGGCTACTTAAGGGGAAAGGCCTGATTTCTCCAAAGTACCCATTCCCAATAGCGAAATGTCCTCTCCTGGACACCAGGGAGAGAACAGGAATCGGAATGCAGTGGTCTGCAGGGACAGACACCAGGGGGAGAATGGGTATGGCCTGCAGCACTGATAGTGTTGAGATGCAGGACATAGAAGCTTAGTGTTAGGGTTAAACTGTGTGAGATGGTGGATTAAGTTTAGGGTTAAGGTTAGGCCACAGACCATGAAGGGTTTAGGTTAGCTTTAGACTGCTGGACATGGAAGGTTAAGGTTAGGGTTAGGCTATGGGAGATGGAGGGTTAAGATTAGGGTAATAGAAGGGGAAGGTTAGGGATAGGCTGCTGGAGGGATAAGGTTAGGGTAATAAAAGAGAAGGGTTAGGATGAGAATTAGTAAAAGGGTAGGGGTTAAGGGAAATCTTACCTTTCATCAAAGCAGGATTTCCGTCTTGACACGTCACTGGATCAAGGTCATATGAATTTAGAGCAGTCATAAAAGGACCACTTTTGAAATTCAGCAGTCTGAAACCTACCCTTTTGTATGATCTATTTTAGTCACATCGTAGGGTTGATTTTAGAAATCCAATTTTCTTGGGCTACACTCTTCAAACATCAATGCATTTACAACCTGACCACTAAAAACTGTTATTGACGGACTTCATACAGCTAGGCCCTGTCTCAAATTTTCTTACTCAAGTATACATTGAGAGGGAGCACCTACACTGTAAGAAGGAACATATTAACATGATAATACAAATACTGTAAAGCCCATTAACAAGAATGTGTTATACATTAAACAGCCACTAAGTGAAATAAAAAAAAATGTAGGTTTATGTAGGGATAAAATCAATATAATAATATTACCAGTAACATAATCATAGCAGTAAAAACTATTTTTTTTTTACTGGAGTCTATGAAAGCCAGCAAACAACAGGAGATATATACTTTAGCCTTGTGGGAAAACTAATGAATAGTACATAAGTTAATGTCATTTCCTTTATGAAGTGCACATCTGTTGTATCCATTGTCATTCAGCCAACATTTTATTTCAATACTTCACTGAAAGCTAAATAAAAATGGGCAATTTCATATTGAAAAGGTTATAATATAGAAAAACACCCAAACAAAACACACTCTATATAGCGACCGCTCTCTTGAAAATAGCAAGTACAAGGTAATATAAATACTAATGGGATCATTTATCACGGCAAGGAAATACAAGAAACCCGATAGCGTTCACTGAAAGTTATAGAGGCGTCAAAACAAAAAGAGATATTATTGCTCTTCTTGTTATCATCATCATCATCATCATAATAATAATAATAATAATAATAATAATAAAAAAGGAATGAGGGTATTTATGGAGTAGATTCTGAAGCTGGGTACAAACGTATCTAATTCTCGCTCAATCTGACTTATTACTGTCCGTTCTTCAGACATTGGATGAGTGTGTACACTTACACAACCTCTTGTTTCATCCAATCCTGGTCACCTGGTTGGCTCAACGGATTTAAAAAAATGCTTCAAATATCAAGGGATCCAACTTACAATCCCCCAACAAATTGTGTATGCCCCTGAGACTGCTTTGTCCAATTCTTTAACCAATTCTGGAGTTTTGCATGGCCATCTTTGAGTGTGATCGACAATCGGTCTGGTGAAGATTGGAAGAGTGTGTACAGTGAAGCGATCATTTGTCCAGATGGTTTCAGCAGGTGCAGGTTAGAGGTGTACTACTCCCCAGCAAGACCACTCGGTCTTTTTGATGAGTAGGACTGCTAACTGCTGGGACAGGGAACTATGAAAATTATTCTTGCCAGTTATAGTAATAATACCAGAGGTAATCAGGTGCAAATTGCAAAGTAAAACAAATTCTATATGTTTGAGTATATTACGATCTATTATTTCAGGTACAGTGGAGGGTAGAGGGAATGAAAGAGAGCTGCTGAGTGGTGGTGAAGACAAGATGAGACTTCTTCAAAATATTTTTACTTGGACACTTTCTATTTTCATTTAACACTACTTCTTCTAAGGTTTTAGCCTTCTCCTGAACCTCTGTAATGATGTTCTCCAGTGCATCTGTATTGATGTCACCTTTTGGTCAAATTATTCTCTTTTACCTTTTCTCTCTTATTTTCAGATCCTTCTCTGAGTTTCTTCTATGTACATCTAGGGGTTATAGGAAGAGTTCATAGGGATCATGTTTGCAGTCATCTTTGATGCACCAGAACATTCTGTTTACTTAAAATGTACCTTTCATCTTTATATAAAGCTCACAGGGGTATCTAAGCTTTAAAAGAAAGATTCCTCTATGTATGTGTGTGTGTGTGTGTTTTGGAAAAAGAATGGACATTCTGAAATAACCCTCCAGGACTATACTTAGAGGGGCTGATTCAGAGATACGATTTCCACGGCATTTAGGAGCGTATATTTAGGATCTTAGAAAATTTGCATAACTGCGCATGCGTAGTAATAGTGCAACGCCATCTACATAGAGTTTAGGAGCGTAAATTCGCTAAGAGCGTACCTTTGAATCGATCGCAAGCACTTAAGATCTTAAGTGCTGCGAAAGTTTAAGATCTTAAGGATTTGCATGAAAATGGGTGGGGGGAGGCAGGGAAATGAGGGAAAGTGGGCACGGGCAGACACTTAGGATCGCAAATAAACGCTACTACTTCCCTTAAGATCTCAAATGACAGCGCAGAGTTAGGGTTAGTCAATGGTGGTCTAACTTTAAGATCCGCCGCTGTTTGCAAGGGGAGTGACTGTTTATGCAGTGGGCTGTAACCTGGTAAGATCTTACCTAAGGTGCGTATATTTGCGATCTTTTCGCAATCGCATCTCTGAATCACCCCCAGAGTGTCATGTCACTCCTAAGAACAACATTAATGTCTTTGTTTTTGGGGTGGTGCATTGGGGTGTGAAGTATAACTAGGAGCATGATATTCAGTGGTATCCTAATGGTGGAGACAGTCTTTGCTGCAGGTTCCTAGCAGGCCCCCTGTGATAACCCTCAAGGGTAGCCAGATCTACCAAGCCCCTTAATCTTGAATACAAGTTTCTGGTGAGACAAAATAGGATCCAAACAACCAGACACACAGCAGTTACAGGCAGTTGGTAAAGCATAGAGGATAAACCAGCTAAATCAGCAGATGGTAACTCAAGGGACCACTACTGCGTATACAGGACCACTATGTAAAAGTCTATATGACTACGCATGTGCAGTGGCCCCGTACGCAAAAATCCACACCTGAGAAGCATCAGCTTCTTAGGTGTGACTCTGGGCCCTTCTGAGGTCTTCTGGGTTCGATGCCTTAGTATGTTAGAGCTGATTTGGTGGCTCGAGAGAGACCTACAAAATATTAGGCAGGTGGTTTTAATGTTTCAGTTGATCATGTATATTCTTGCTCCTAAATATTCATTATACCTATATCTGAAGACACATTTTTTTTTTTATCTCCCATGTATTTGTGTTGATAGTTGGACATAATAACAGGCTATAATTTCATTATTCAGCTGGTGACAAAAACATTCTAATTGAAGCATAGGTTAAAGATATTGCTTTCAAAATACCCATGAACAGCGAGAGGTAACAATATAATAACCTTATTCTAAACTAAATGCAAAAGTTCAGAATGTGGCTAAGGACTGAACAAAAAAACATGATTATCTTTGCAGGATGCTGGATGTAATGATGGGAAAGGCAATAATGGTTCTCTGGGCCGGGATTGATAACTAACCAGAAAGAGCTGGCTAACCATTTATCTCAGCAGTGTAGGTTTTTATGTACTTTGTCGCAGAATTTTGCAGTATCTAAAATTTCAGTATTTCAAGGTCAAAAAAAGAAAAAATTCAGTGGGATTAGATTTTATATTGTTGTAAAGGATTACAGTAATGGACATAAGAAAGGAGAATGTACTTACTTAGTACATTATTTCATGTAGACGTAGGTTGTCTCACAGTGCGAGTATCTGGAAAGCAGGTCAGTCGTTTCTTACATGATCTTATTGGAGAAACAACTTCATTTTGCACAATCCGTGTAAAACAAGTATAGCCAGATATGTAATCACACCAAACTGTGGAGCCTCCTAAACTTCTAGTTATATGCTAATTGTGGGGAATGAAAGATGACTCTAGAATTATTAAGAAAACATACCCAACATGGGTGTAGCATGCAGGGACCTATAATAATTTCTGGAACATTTATACACCTAACAACAGTCTCACAGTGTATGAATATCGCTAAAAGTGACCTTGACAGGGCTGTTAATCTGACAATACTAAGGTCGACAGTGTTATTAGTAACACTGGCCCGGATTCACAATCCCGGACGTATTGCACATACGTCCTTAAATTACTGATAATAGCTACTATGTATGCGTAGTAATTGTTTTACGTAATCTACGTATCATTTTGTTACGTAGTTTGCGTATATGCGGTATTAAAGAAACCTATTTATAATGGAGAACGTTGAAGGGGATGTCATCATGAGATATCCTCATGAAGAATATTTCTTATCAGCAGCTAGACGAGTTTCGAAAAATGTGTTAAGCATCTCCTTACCCTTACCTTAACCTTCCATGCCCTGCAGCCTAACATTAACCCTCCATGCACTGAAACCTAACCCTAACTTTTCCCTTAAGCCTAACCCTAACTTTATACCAGCTGCAGCAACCATAGGCTAACCTTATACACGTTGCAGCCACCGCAGTCTAATCCAATCCGCTGCAGCCTCTAGTTATTGGGATACCCATTCCCAATAGTCATTTTCTATTTACAGTGGTTTTTGAACAATGATAAAGCTGCCGTTAAGCTGCCGGCTGTATCGTGTTCGGAATATAGCTGTTTGGACTTGGTAACCGCATTCCGTTTGGAAACACTACTGTAAAATAAATGCTGCAACACATCTAATACAAGGTGTAAAATATATATAAAAAGATAATTTTTTGATACTGTATTTGTTTTGTTTATTTATTTTAAAGGGATAAACGTGTGAGGGATAAACTTCATGGGACGCATTTAGAGATCCGTTTTTAAAAAGTACACAATTATACGCACGCACGTAGCAAGGCCACACCCACCAACACCCACGACACTCCCCTCTCCCGGCCGTGCAATCATAGACTTACACCCCCATAGAGCACTCTGATCTTTAAGTGCGTTCATTTAAATGCCTCCCCCCACCCACTTTCATGTAAATTTTCAAGTACGTATTTCTACACCGCCCATCTGTACGGATGTACCCAAGTGTGATTTACATGTCCGTGCCTAATTAGGCCCTTACATGCGTATAGTCAACATTAATTATGTAAATAAAGTTTGTACAGTTAAAACGTACCTAAAAATACGCACTCAACTCCACATGAAAACGGATCTCTGAAAATGGTCCAATGTCTGTTGATGCTTATTGAGGTGTGTGGGCCGGCAGCAAGAACAGCCTTATTCCGAAAGGGCCCTTTTATACTAGACAATTTTGAAATGACCAAGGACATGCAATCGAATCGGCAGCGGTGAGAGGTGAGTATTTATACTACCCTAACCCTTATTCTAATTCTTACCCTAACACTCCCCTTCCATTACACTAAGCCTTACCCTCCTTGCCCTGAAGCCTGACCCTAAGGGGTATATTTACAAAGGTCGATTTTGCTAAACTCCCGGGACTTTGCAGGCGATTATGCAATCACCGTATTCACTAAAGGCAAAGTCCCAGGACTTTAGCCTTTCGCAAAATCGACCCGGCAAACATCGCTGGACAGAAATCGTCCAGATGTTTGCCATTCAGAAAATAGCAATCGTCGTATTCACTAAAGGTGATTTGAATAAATCGCCTTTAGATCGACGGCAAAGCGCTTAAAAACAAAGCGTTATGTGTGTGAGGCGCTTTCAATGAAAGCCCCACACTGTACCAGAAAAACACATGTCAATATATTTGACATGTGTTTTTCTGTTTCCCAAATGCCAGCGCAGCATGGCTGGAATGCTTAGTATGGCTTTGCTGAGCCTTGTAGTAATATCAGCGTCAGCATGATAAGCCTTCTAAGCATGCTGCACTGTCTCTGTGTGGCTAAAATAAACATTTACACTGCATAATAATGCCCCCCCAATGTGTTAAATTACCTCCGGTGGACACCGTGTTTTATACTAAATGTGTTTTAATGTACTGTGTGTTGTATAAATTAAATAAAACATGTTCACACTCACCGTTTAGCTGTCATTTCTTGGGATGAGTTGCTCTGAGTTTCTTTCTTCTTTGCAGGTCAGCTTCTCCAGTTGCTTGTAGAATCTGGTTCGATTGATTGAAGATCATTTGTCCTGGTGATAGGCTCCTTTATCTTCTTCTGCGCCGCTCAGAATGACCATTCGGTCACTAGAGGGCAGTCTTTTATAGTAATGATGACGTCATAAACACTAGAGCGCTCACTAGAGACCCCTAATGTAAATGACGTCATATTTTCTATAAAAGGCTGACCTCTAGTGACCGAATGGTCATTAGGTAAGGCACAGAAGAAGAAGGAGCCTGTCGCCTGGGCAAGTGCCGGAAGAGGCTGAAGAGCAGAAAAGAGGACCGGATCCACATCTTCAGTCAACCGAACCAGATTCTACAAGCAACTGGAGAAGCTGACCTGCAAAGAAGAAAGAGACTCCAAGCAACTCATCCCAAGAAATAACAGCAAAACGGTGAGTGTGAAAATTTTTATTCAATTTATACAACACACAGTACATTAACATTAACACATTTAGTATAAAACACGGTGTAATTTAACACATTAGTGGACATTATTATGCAGTGTAAATGTTTATTTTAGCCACTCAGGTATATTAATGTATTACTGTATGTTTCTTTCACAATGTATTTTTTTTTCATGCACTGGAGACAGCGAAGCATGTTTAGAAGGCTTAACATGCTGACCCTGATATTACTACAAGGCTCAGCAATGCTGAGCCTTGCAGTTCTATCAGCACAGCCATGCTAAGCATTCCAGACATGCTGCGCTTTTGTTTTTGTTTATTTTTTAAACAACGTGATAGCGATTTTTTCAGGGAAAATTGCTGTGCTTAATTATAGAAAAGAA
>WWET01003628.1:117565-131734 GCA_011038615.1 Limnodynastes dumerilii
GCCTTTGTGCAAGGAGGAACAGGAGGAGCACTGCCAGAGCCCTGCAAAATGACCTCCAGCAGGCCACAAATGTGCATGTGTCTGCTCAAATGGTTAGAAACAGACTCCATGAGGGTGGTATGAGAGCCCGACGTCCACAGGTGGGGGTTGTGCTTACAGCCCAACACCGTGCAGGACATTTGGCATTTGCCAGAGAACACCAAGATTGGCAAATTCGCCACTAGCACCCTGTGCTCTTCACAGATGAGACCTCAGAAAAGATATTGACATTTTCTGAAATCACTGATCAATTTAAAATAATTCAATTATATCCTATGACATTTTATCAGGTTATGCAGCCTCTATTGTGTCTAAATTTTCAAATGCTTTATTATTGCATATTGTCTGAAGAGGTCGAACACTCGCAAATACGCATGCCCCAGTGGTTAGCTCACTTCCCTTTCGTAACTATTGACTCCCTTTCCTGGGCCTTGTTTCAATCACGGAAATCGCTCACTGCCAGCAGGTATCAAGAACTTCTTTTCTTAAATATATTTCATAAAACCTACATCTCTCCTAGAAAGTGCTATATTATGGGTGTTGGGAACACACAGACATGCCCTAAATGCTATGATCCCAATGCTTGACTATATCATTACCTGTTAGAAGCCACACTTTTAGAATTACATTCCCTTCTACCAGTGCTATTGAGTCTCTTTCATCCTTTTCCATGGAGACCACATTTCTTATTGTTGCTGGCACTTGGTTAATTTTTCCTAGTGCTGGTGGTACATCAGGGTTTCAGTGAGCTGCCTATCATCCATCTGCAATCTATGCTACAAAGGATCTTAATTTTTAATCTCCCCTTTAGGGGATGAAAGAACTGCTTGCTGCCTGTGAGCCACTACTTCTCCCCTTTAAGCTGTGAACCTGCAGTAGCATATGAGGATTTGTGCTGTGACTGGTTCCAGTACTCACACATTACAGGCAGTCTTGGGACTTATTGCTTTCAATTGGCTGCTGCTCATTTCTCTGGCTTCTAGTATATGAGACATCTATCCCCCACAACTCATAAGTATTTTCATCTGATTTATTTAATGTTAGTGAGTTAGATACAGCTCTGTGCTGCATAACCAGATTTAACCACCCAGTCTGTTTGTTATAAAAACCTGTTAATATATAAATAAAATAAATATTATTAGTAGATTACATTGCTCTATGATTAGTGCTGCCACCTACTGGTTAAACTTGGTTACATATTCAAATGTTGGTTACATACTACTGTATGCTTAGTTAAAACTTATATTTGATAGTCATATAATTTAATTTTTATTATATTTAAATGGTCTTCTATGTAAAACACTAATACTATGTTTACTAGTGACCATTGAATCGTCTAGCACTATACAGGGAATGAAAAAAAATTTGAAGAAGCCTGAAGAAGCTAGGATGGAAAGGTTAGAAGTACTCAGTCTTCAGTGTCTGCTACAAAAATGGCTGTACATCCTCGGTATTCCCTGGCCTGCCACCACCAGCTCTTTCCCCCAAACTCCCACAGCCCTCCACATCCCTTGTGGACACAGCTAAGGAGCTCTCATTACACCTTATGCCTTTGATAGAGCTTAAACATTTGCCCATGTTTGAGAAATGCTTTGATGCACTCCAAAACAACAAAATGGCAGCTATTGCTACAATGGAGACCAGCACAAAGCAAATAACGGCATTAGAGCAAAGAACTAGCGACACTGTTGATCTTGTAACTGACCTGCAAAATAGCCCAAAAACAAGTCTCTAGTAAAAGAGATGAAAGCAATTGATGACCTTGAAAACTGAAACAGGAACAGGCTGGACTTGGACTGGACTTAACCAGGCTGCACTGAACTGGAACAGGCCAGAAATTCGGAGATAAGAGGGTAGTTCAAGTTTATAGGCGACTGGATTGATAACTTTATTATTCAGAAAAGGCCTATGAAGTGTGGTGCAAATTTTATAGAGGGTACCCTTAGGTGAACATTCTTAGTGGAGAGCCAGACTTTATCCCCGGGGTGAAGGCTTGGTACAGCTTGCTGTTTGTGATCTGCTTAGATTTTATAACACTGGGAAGACTTGAGCAGAGATGTTCTAACCTTTTCCAGGTTTCAGAAAAGGACTTTAAAGCTTCTTCAGAAGCTGGAACCTGAGAAGGAGTAAGTCCTCCTGCGAGATGGTGTGGATCCTGGAATCAGATCAATTAGGCAGTCCCAAGGTCTGTGTGGTGGTAGGGTCACAGCACTTGAAATTCAGAATACTGTGAAGGAATAGCCATGTTTTCAGGTTGTGAAACTTGATGTTGAGGTATTACTTCAGATAGACAAGACTTGAAAAAAGATGACCCCCAACTGAGGATCTGAGAAGTCACCCAATCAATATGGGGTTATGTAGTTGTAACCAGGGTAAGCCAAGAATTATTGGGAAACTGGCTTCAGAAAGAATTAAGAAACAAAGAGTCTCTAAATGCAGAGCCCTAATCTTGAGTTCTACTGGTGCTGTACGGTGTGTTATGGTCCCACCCGCAATACGACTGCGTCACTAAACGACAATACGTCTTTTGATGGTTTGTGCTGAGATTAAATTCTCTGCTTCACCTGAATCCAGAATGAAGTGAATTCAGTAGACTTGGATTTATGAACCATAGTTACTTGAAAGGTACAGTCTCTTTTGTATGAGAAGTGAACAGACACTCCTAACCTGAAATACGGCATTGTTTAGGAGCGGTCATTTCCTGGGCACTTATAACAAGTCTGCCGAAAATGACCGGTATCGCTAAAATTAAAACAGTCTCTGCTGCCATTTCTGTGAGGGGCAATCTGGATCTTCCCAATTGCATGGGCTCTTCCCGAGGAGTAAAAGATAATTTGGAACAAGGTAAATTGATAGACTTGGAACGCTGAACCTCCTTTCTCTCAGAATTCCTTTACTGGGAACAGATATAAATACGATTATTCTTAGAAATGCTATCAAGGGAAGGGGTAATTCTATGGAGGTAAGTTCATCTTTAGTCCTATCCGTTAACCCCTGCCAAAACACTGCAATTAGAGCATCTTCGCTCCAGGACAATTCTGAAGATAATGGGCTGGATCCAGACTTAAGAAGGAGCTTAAAATTAAGGGCCTGATCCAGACCTACGCCGATGCGCTGTGCTTACTAAAGCACAGCATATCGGCGTCCACTCTCCACAACACCCCCCCTGTGTGGGCGTATTTTCCCTTCCTTACACCGGCTGAAGGTTACCCTAACTTCAGCCGGCATAAGGAAGGGGCCATACGCTCGCACAGGAGCGTATGTCCGCCTAGCCCGCCCTCCCAGCCTCATTAAACTACCTCCCCCCGCCCACCTACACTAACCTGAACGTAGGGACACTGGGGGACGTCCCCTCCAGCGCCCCTACGGCGCTGCTACGGATGCCCGATCCACGATCGGGCGTTGCCGTAGCGACGCCGGCCAACATCTGCCCAGCGTATTCGCAGATCGGCTTTTCAGCTGATCTTACGCTTACGCCCACCATCCTAGCGATGGCGGGCGTAGGTCTGGATCAGGCCCGATGTGTGTAAATACAATCGGCACTAGTGCGTAGGTCTGGATCAGGCCCTATGTTACTATGTAAGCGTAGCCCAACTAAATACTAGCAGAAGTATGCATGCAAAAGCTGGTAAATAAAAAAAAAAAATTGTTTAAAAAAAAAATATATATAATTTCATCAAAAGAAACAAGAAAAATTCCTAATTCATTTTCCAACCACTGTATAAATATATGAACGTACTATTCCGCAATATATTTTGTTTTATTTATCCCCAAAGTGATACAAACTATGTTTTTTTTCACAGGCCTATGTCCGACGTTAAGAGTGACAAATTCTGAGGACGATGCTCAAAGCAACAGTGCTGTCATTTTCCATATCAGTACAGCAAAGGATTCCAGGCTTATGAAATGCCTGTCAGTGTTCAGATAAAGTCTGGCCTCATCTAGAGTCTGTCCGTGGCAAACCGCGGCGTAATAAAAAGTAGTGAAAAAAGGACCCTTGAAAGGATTAAAAAATGACACTTTATCCATCATGCTTTCCACATTAGAATAGTTTGAAAGTTGGCATCCCACAGGTCCATGAAGTAATCCGAGAAAGAGCATTATTTTAGCTGATAGATGAAAGTTGCTACCCCTAGTGACATCTTTCAATGTTCTTCATGTCACAGAAATTTCCCATTAGTCTCGGGTAAATCTGTGTGTTGAGATTTGCTTTTTCCTCTATAACTCAGCGTAATATTTTCAAACTCAATTGCTGCTTTGCCCTGTTTATTAAAAAGCAGAGTTTAGATTTAAAATCCAACATTCCGTGTTTTTAACGGTTGGTGGTAGACATCTCATATCTCGCTCACCATGGAAGCAGGCGCTGAGAAGTTAAATTATTTCAGCCTTTCCTCCCTGTTTGCTAGACTTATCTGGCATTATACACCATTTGATTCAGGCGAAAAAGACTTTCTTATTCCAAAGTTGCAAATCAACCCAGTCGGAATCACTCGATCTGAAAGAGCTCGGCGGGAGTTTGCCTACAGGTGAGTTTTTAGACTAGTTCATAGCTGATAGCCATATATTTGTTAGCAGTCAGGGTTTCTGCAACATTGAGAAAAGTTATCTTTTACCGATGACAAATTTTTATCTGATAGCGAATGTTCTTCTCTATACTGTATGATCCTACTGTGATGTATATCACTGGAACACACACATTAAACGCAACGTTCCTGCATCTGGTACAGCGTGAAATTAGCACCAGTCTATAAGCCATGTGCATTTTCGGGGCCATGCGCCTTTTAGGGGCCCCACGACAACGGATCGAAATAATATTAATTTGATCTTGAAAGAAAATTATAATTAATCTTTCTTAAATTGTTTCCAAAAGATAGAAAAAATTAAATTGTTGGTTGGTAAAATTGAAAACGGATTAGGAGATAATTTGCGAGGGGGGCTAAAGTTTTCTACTAGGGGTCTCCCCAGGGTTTAAGCTAGCACTTGGCTTGCAATGTTCAGTTTGAGGCTGTGTACACTAAATGCATTCTGTAATAATAGAAAAATATTCCAATAGTCTTTTTGAAAATCATTTTTAGGAGTTTAAAAGTAGTGCAACCAATCAAAAGGAAGCTTGTGATCCTCTATATTGGTATATAATATTCATATCAGATGAAATTTCCTAGCCCTAGGGCTAAATTTACTAAGCTGCGGGTAAGGAAAAGTGGAGATGTTGCCCATAGCAAACCAATAAGATAAAACTGATAAATCTTGTCCCCCCGACTTAAAAACCTTCTGATGCCCCTGTCAGTCAGTAAAGCACAGGACCTCTTCTATCCTCATCTCTTACCATCTATAGACTCCTGTGTATTGTTTGGCTGAAGGTGAGCCCTCTTTGGTTTGCTGCAACATAAAAATGCTTTGCAGCATACTGATTGGTTAGCCATACAGGCCTTTCACTGGATAGCAGTACATCCAGCCCTGATCCCATTGGACATGAAAAACCCATGGTTAGCTATCTAATGTGATCGATATGGGGCATTTACTAAACTTCTCAAAGGTAAAATTGAGATGTTGCTCGTTGCATTACAGCTCAAACCATTCATAAAATAAAGTGACAATTTGACCTAAATTTGAACACAAATTATAGGCAGCTGGAAAATGTGTTATTGTTGATTTACAAATATTATTGGTTTTTTAGGATTAGATCTTTCCTCTGAAATGAGGCGTAGATGGCAATAAAAACACAGCACAGAAGCGAGTAAAATTATTTGACCTAATTTGTGGTGAAGCATAGATTTTCCTATTAAATATTAATACAGGCGTTTGCACTACAGTCACTTTCCCATTAAAGAATAGCTGCGTTAACATTAACTAAAGTTGCAAGAACCTACTTAGCTCTTATGTAGGTTAAAAAAAACCCTAATACTTTACAATGTGCCACATTGTGCTATCTATTATAAACAATCTCGTATTTGCTTAAATTCTTCCGGGATTTAACTAAAACTCGTTTAACGGATTTAGAACTTAATGGACACAGTTGTATGGAACGTTGGTTTGGCCAATCTGGACATCACAGGCAAGATTCTGATCTTTATTTTGTGCTATGTCACACAATACATTTTTGTATATTTTGGCCGGATCAGGGGCCAGATTAACTAAGGGGCGAGTTTAAGTAGCGATTTTTAAACTATGGTGATTTGTGTTAAATTTGCTGTCGTTTGCAGCGATTTGTATTAAAAAAAAAGTGTTTTGAGGCTTTAAATAGATTTTGCTTTTAAATTGCTAGTATTTTTTTTAGAATTGTGAGACTTCACTTCAAAGCCACTATATAAATGCAGGTCACGCTCTGACTGTGAGTGTTTACCCCTCAGTAAATACTGCAAGTTTAAAGCCAATGGTAAAGACATCTAGTAAATTTAGCCCCTAAACCTCCAATTCACAAAGTTCCAATTTGGGTCTCTCATTGAATCTAGAATCCTGTGTGGGTAAGCAGAGGCCTCTCCAAAACCTCCAATATGACCCAGTATAAAATATTCTGCTTCTCAGTTTTCAACTCTGTTACTATGGTAACCTCCTTTGTTGAAGCGACAGATTTTTAAATATCAGTAAAATATCAGTTAAGTCATTTCACCAGGTGAGTGACAGTTGGAAACTCAGGTGCGGATTAAATTGTACCTAATGGAACGGGTCATGTTGGAGGGTCTGCCACTCCCCTCACACTCACATAGTTACAGGTAGTGGACACTACCTTAAAATTTTCCAGTGCTCCTCCCATAAAATTGGGGCAGCTCAAAGGCCTGAATAGGGTATAGGGCAATACCTTCCCCACCCACCTTGCATGCTCGTTGTAAGGACTGGGTTAAGCTTTTATGTGGAATTCAGATACTGAACATGCGCAGTTACCCCGATCCTAAAAATACGCACGGAAAAAGTAGCAAAATCGTATCTGTGAATACGCCAATAGTGCCAATCTCTGGCCCTGCTAACGGACCGGAGTGGACTTCCCTTCTCTAGAATACAGTCGGGATCCGCTATCAGAACTCTGTGGTTCTCGTTTCTTTGTCTCTCTTTGTTTAACATTCTAACACCCTTTAGAATGCAAGCGAGTGCAGCTCAACATGCGCACAGTGCAAAATTACGCCGAGATGCACAACGTGAGATTTCATGCTCATCTCCGGATGCGCCCCAAATATTGCAATACAGCTAAATTATGTTTGATCTTATGAAAAATATTTTAAATAAATAATAAATTAAAACAGGTTCCGGCGCAATGCTCATGCTGTCATCCTGTCAATGCCTTCGCAACATGGCTATAGCAGAAGAATTTACATTTGGTGGAAAAAATATCTTAAGTTATATGTTTTTTTTTATTTCTTTTTGACCATATTCCATTAATTTGTTTCTTCACCAAGTAAATAAATGAGAAACAAAATTCAAAACACATATATTACTTATATTTGTCTTGTTCAACTCTTCATATGACAGTCTCACCAATGGAAAATAGCAACAAGAGCTCCAAGAGGGACATGGTCAAGTGATCGGTGCTCACCTGCTCAACAGACACATGCTTAGCACCACTGCATCGCTTCGTGACCTCTTGACTGTGATGACGGAATGACAAATCTGTAACTGACAGGGAGGCCTGTTCGACAGTTCCGCACTCGGCGAGGTCACCTGCCGGACAGTTCCAGACTTGATGCGCCATGGACAGGTGAGTGCTATACTGCTATATTATGTTAAATTTAATGTTACTTTTATGTGTTGGGTTAAGTATAAGGGTAGGGTTAAGGTTAGGAAGCTGTTAGGGGATGGTTAGGCTGCGATAAAGGGACAGTTTGGGTTAGGCTATGGTGGGGAGAATACAAAGGTTAGACTCTATTAAGGGGATGGTTAGGGTAGGCTGTGTTAAGGGGATGGTTAGGGTAGGCTGTGTTAAGGGAATGGTTATGGTAGGCTGTGTTAAGGGGATGGTTAGGGTAGGCTGTGTTAAGGGAATGGTTATGGTAGGCTGTGTTAAGGGGATGGTTAGGGTAGGCTGTGTTAAGGGAATGGTTATGGTAGGCTGTGTTAAGGGGATGGTTAGGGTAGGCTGTGTTAAGGGAATGGTTATGGTAGGCTGTGTTAAGGGGATGGTTAGGGTAGGCTGTGTTAAGGGGATGGTTAGGGTAGGCTGTGTTAAGGGGATGGTTAGGGTAGGCTGTGTTAAGGGGATGGTTAGGGTAGGCTGTGTTAAGGGGATGGTTAGGGTAGGCTGTGTTAAGGGGATGGTTAGGGTAGGCTGTGTTAAGGGGATGGTTAGGGTAGGCTGTGTTAAGGGGATGGTTAGGGTAGGCTGTGTTAAGGGGATGGTTAGGGTAGGCTGTGTTAAGGGGATGGTTAGGGTAGGCTGTGTTAAGGGGATGGTTAGGGTAGGCTGTGTTAAGGGGATGGTTAGGGTAGGCTGTGTTAAGGGGATGGTTAGGGTAGGCTGTGTTAAGGGGATGGTTAGGGTAGGCTGTGTTAAGGGGATGGTTAGGGTAGGCTGTGTTAAGGGGATGGTTAGGGTAGGCTGTGTTAAGGGGATGGTTAGGGTAGGCTGTGTTAAGGGGATGGTTAGGGTAGGCTGTGTTAAGGGGATGGTTAGGGTAGGCTGTGTTAAGGGGATGGTTAGGGTAGGCTGTGTTAAGGGGATGGTTAGGGTAGGCTGTGTTAAGGGGATGGTTAGGGTAGGCTGTGTTAAGGGGATGGTTAGGGTAGGCTGTGTTAAGGGGATGGTTAGGGTAGGCTGTGTTAAGGGGATGGTTAGGGTAGGCTGTGTTAAGGGGATGGTTAGGGTAGGCTGTGTTAAGGGGATGGTTAGGGTAGGCTGTGTTAAGGGGATGGTTAGGGTAGGCTGTGTTAAGGGGATGGTTAGGGTAGGCTGTGTTAAGGGGATGGTTAGGGTAGGCTGTGTTAAGGGGATGGTTAGGGTAGGCTGTGTTAAGGGGATGGTTAGGGTAGGCTGTGTTAAGGGGATGGTTAGGGTAGGCTGTGTTAAGGGGATGGTTAGGGTAGGCTGTGTTAAGGGGATGGTTAGGGTAGGCTGTGTTAAGGGGATGGTTAGGGTAGGCTGTGTTAAGGGGATGGTTAGGGTAGGCTGTGTTAAGGGGATGGTTAGGGTAGGCTGTGTTAAGGGGATGGTTAGGGTAGGCTGTGTTAAGGGGATGGTTAGGGTAGGCTGTGTTAAGGGGATGGTTAGGGTAGGCTGTGTTAAGGGGATGGTTAGGGTAGGCTGTGTTAAGGGGATGGTTAGGGTAGGCTGTGTTAAGGGGATGGTTAGGGTAGGCTGTGTTAAGGGGATGGTTAGGGTAGGCTGTGTTAAGGGGATGGTTAGGGTAGGCTGTGTTAAGGGGATGGTTAGGGTAGGCTGTGTTAAGGGGATGGTTAGGGTAGGCTGTGTTAAGGGGATGGTTAGGGTAGGCTGTGTTAAGGGGATGGTTAGGGTAGGCTGTGTTAAGGGGATGGTTAGGGTAGGCTGTGTTAAGGGGATGGTTAGGGTAGGCTGTGTTAAGGGGATGGTTAGGGTAGGCTGTGTTAAGGGGATGGTTAGGGTAGGCTGTGTTAAGGGGATGGTTAGGGTAGGCTGTGTTAAGGGGATGGTTAGGGTAGGCTGTGTTAAGGGGATGGTTAGGGTAGGCTGTGTTAAGGGGATGGTTAGGGTAGGCTGTGTTAAGGGGATGGTTAGGGTAGGCTGTGTTAAGGGGATGGTTAGGGTAGGCTGTGTTAAGGGGATGGTTAGGGTAGGCTGTGTTAAGGGGATGGTTAGGGTAGGCTGTGTTAAGGGGATGGTTAGGGTAGGCTGTGTTAAGGGGATGGTTAGGGTAGGCTGTGTTAAGGGGATGAAAAAGTGAAGGGGTCCTTGTACTGTATTTGTACATGGCCCCCCCTTACCTGAGACAGGACTGTCCCGATTTGTGGACCTCAAAAGGGGTGGGACCTAACTGTGCTGTAAGCCCCGCCTCTTTTTCAACCCACAAATAGGGACAGTCCCACTGCAGGGGAGGGGAGTCTCATTCGCCATCTATTTCTTCCCTCCGGAAGATCTTAGAGGGAAGAAATAGATGCTGAATGACCCCCCCTCCCTTGCCAACCCCGGGTGCAGGATGAATGCCACAGGGCCCTCTGTTCTGAGGGGCCCGTGTGCACTGCACACTCTGCACCCATTATAGATATGCCTATGGCTCCAAGGTTCTGAGGGGCCCCTGCAAGCCACTTTGGCAGTCATTATTAAGGAAGGATGGGGCCCCCAAATAACATGTGTACCGTGCCCCAAGATTTCTGTTGCAATTCCAAGTACCACACAAAAGAGCGTAAAGTTACAGTCTTTACCTCCACGAAACTCGCCTCCTGCTACATTTCCATGCATTTTCAATCCTCTCTGTTAAAATGTGATAGCTGAAAAAAAAGCATTATCCACTGTCTACATTCTAGAAGATCAGACATCTAGTCAGTCTCACTCATTGATTGTAGAAAGATGAAAGAAATATGTTAAATGAGCTATTTTAAGCCTGTGACAGTTTTTCTGTGAAGTGTATGTGAAAGAGAGGTGTGTGTATAAAATGAAGGAAGTCAAAGTATTCTACTCCAAAGTGATTTATCCAGAAGAGCCACACAAAGCTGTACAATTCAATTCCATTCACATAAGAATTATAGTCTGGACGCTGATGTTGATCTTAAACCCCTGTATAATACTTGGGAAGTTCATGTTATTTCGTTGTCATATAACACATTCCTGTTCTGCTTTACAGTAAAATGTGTAGCTAATATCTAAAGACATATTTTGCTGGCTTAAGAACGGATAAACTAGGTCATGGTTGGCAACTATCAAGATACTGCACCAAAGGGGTGTGTCCTGTGCTGCCAAAGGGGGGTGTCCTGTACTGCCAAAGGGGGGGTGTCCTATAGCAACAAAGGGGTGTATCCTGTACTATCAAATGACTGTGCCCTGTAAATTATTCCACCCATGCCAGGAAAATTATTTCTCAATAAATACTGCCAGGAAAACTATTGTCAGTGAATAAATACTTCAGTTGTGAAAACTATGGGACAGATTTACTAAGCTGTAGGAAAGGAGAAGTGGAAATGTTGTCTATAGCAACCAATCTGATTCTAGTTGTCACTTTCCTTTTACATATTAGAAAATGTCAGCTAGAATCTAAGGGCAACATCACCACTTTTTCCTTTCCCACAGCAATTACATATGAATGATAGATAACGATTACAGTTGTGCCCAGTCAAACCTCCCCAAAAAGTCTTCCATACATGGCGAGCCCACCTGTTGGGGAAAGTTGGATGGAGCTTCAGAACACATTACAACTTGTTTACTTCTCACTTAGCAGCTAATGGCTTCCTGCAGAGATCAGACAAAAGAGCTGACGTCACCCATTCAATGCCATACAGAGTGTGTGAGCCTCTGAATTGAATGAGTGATGTCAGCTCCATTGTCTGATCTCTGCAGGAAACCAGCAGCTGATAAATGGTAAATAAACAAAGTTTTAATGATTTACTAATGGGCTACAATCTAGCTCTCCCACCATGTCACGAAAGATTCATCTTCAAAGGGAGAGCTGTATCTGGGCAAAACTGTGCGTGTGATTGCAAAATTGGAGACATGCAATATGTACCTAAATTCAATGTTAATATTTATGCACAAAACCAGATTGATTTTTTTTTTTTTTTCAATTTTACATTTTTACTAACAAAATGTACATGATTTTCTTCTTTCCAAAACCTTCAACATGGGCAATGAATCGCTTACACAGGAGACCTGTATTTCTTTATTTCTATATTTCTGTTCTTTATATTTTGAAGTAAACTGTACTTGTATGCATATTATTATTATTGAGTGAATAAAATTTGCTTCTTTTTATTCCAAACCATTGTCTGTATGCGCACTCCCACAGATATTCCTTCTCTGTTCATTCTTTGCAATTCTTACACTTAAAACTTTTATTTAATTCAGTAAAAGAAAAACAACTGAAAAGTAAATAAAGTTCTTCCAATAAAAAGTTCATGTATAGCTTCAGAGCCTGTACTCTAGAAAAGAATGCTTTAAATAAAATGTAATTAAATACAAGAAAGTAATAAATCAAAACATGAAATAATAGCTATATATTTTAATAGCATCCCATGCAAGCACAGTGTGAAATATGGTCTAGCATTGGTTGCTGTTGTCAGTGTGATCGGCCCTATTTCGAACATGATATAGCCACCAGATGAATGGCAGCCGTATAATGTTTGAAACGGGTCACCAATGAGAAAATTGCTATTGGGAACCTGACACCAATTTCTACCCATTCTGTGGCTGTGGTTAGGGCTTAGGGAAGGTTAGGGTTAGGCTGTGGGTTATGGAGGCTTAGGGCTAGGCCTGAAGGTTAGGCTGTGGGAAATAGGGGGTTAGGTAAGGGTTAATAAGGGTAGAGTTAGGGGAAAGGCTCACTTTTTCACAATACAAATCTTCGTGACCATTACCGCAAATGAAAATGGAGACTGCTGGCAATTGTTGACAGTTGCCATTCAACAGCCATATGATGGTCTTTCGGAAAAAAGATCATTGTACCAGCAAACCCCAGCCGTCTAGAACCTATCTGAAATGTAACATTTGTATTCGGTAACCTGCTTCAATTAGAGAGAAGCAAATCTTTAATCCAAGTAGATTGGATGTTGGAACAGGTTCATGCTTCATACCCCAAAAATCTTAAACATTTAAGAAGTGCCAAGGACCACAGGAAGTTCTGTTGGTTTTAATATTTGGGAAATTTTCATGTTATATTTTAGCTCCAATTATTGAGAATCCCCAAAAAAGCACAAAATAAATCTGCCCTGGATCTGTCCAATATCTACCCATTTCCATCCACAAATAACCATATTTGGTCAAAAGTGTAATTTTTTTAACATTTTTATTTATATTACACAATGTACAATTCATTTCAATGAAACATAGATATAATCCAGTACAATCAATGAAATCAGTGGTTTAAGATCCTAAACATGATAGCTACATTGACTATTTATATTTTTAGGAGACAAGTTGGTAACCAAGCAAATCAATGGAACCAATAACCATGAAATCATACAAGATTAAATATTAAGTATTAGTAAATATTTAAAGCCCATGACAACATATCTGAACTATGGCTCATCCTTTCATTTAAACACGAGTCACAGATCAGCTAGTCATTTATGACAATTGGAGGATCTTCCATTAATTCTGTAGACATCTACCACTCTGTGTATTTCAAATAATTATAGAGCTGTCTCTTAACTTGTGAAGGGAGGGTTTCAATATACCCCTCCCACACATCAAAGAACACTTCAACTTTGTTGGATTTTTCTAGAACCGTCTCAATCCAGTCGATATGGAATATGAAGGCCAATTTGCCTAAAACAAAGAAAAGGGAGGTGTGTTGGTATAAAGACACTTTTGAAGATTTGTCTTGTGTGCCGCAGAGCTAACTGCTAAAAGCAAACAGCTTTCTCCCTTTCAGACTCTTTGATTTGGGGGGAGGATCCCCAATATAGCCCAAGAGGAAGATTACTAACCAAACATTGCTCTGAATATCTTTTAATTGCCAACCAGAATGGTCTCAAAACAGGGCACCCCCAAAGACAGTGGTACAAGTCAAAGACATTGATGAGGGGAGTGATGCAAACCCATATTAAATCTTTTATTTGGTGTTAAATATGTTGCATGAAAAATGTTAAGAGCCAGCTCCGTATAAACACTACAGGGTAAAAACTGTTGATTTTTTCATAAACGCACACCTTGGGAGGTATGTCATATGAACTGGAGCAGTTATACTATTTGTTCCAAAATCATTTGAACAGAGAACATTCCTCTTGTCTTTTAAATAAAGGGGCCACATTTGGTGAAATTATATTTGTAAAAAATTCTGTGTTCTTCCTCCAGACAAGTCAACAAGACATCAAAGGGTGCCAGAGTCTGGGAGGACATGGAAACAGCTGAAATTGTTAGTTAGTCAAACTAGCAGTATATTTGGCTCTATAACCCCTTGTTATACTTAACTAGGGTGGGAATGGACCAGTGCAATTTTACTGTTTCATTTCTTAGTTGTTTGGTATGGTATGCCAGACCCGTTTATGTTCCTTGGATTAAATTGATTGATTATTATT
>WWET01003629.1:0-24031 GCA_011038615.1 Limnodynastes dumerilii
CTGTGTGAGCTGGCCAGCAGGACCGCTCCGAATGATGAGCTCTGCCGCGTGGGTATGGCGCCAGGGTTTCCTGGGGACTCCTAAAATGGCGCCTGTTCGCGCCAAAGCTGGAACCGGAGGCCTCCGGCGGTCGCGTTCCTCCAGCGCAGGACCTGGACGTCAGGGAGAGCGGTAAGCCACAGTAGGCAATTGGCAGCAATCGGACGTTGAGGGACACCCCCAGAGTAAATCCCTTCCCTCCTTCGTGGAGCCCGGCAGCAGGTAAGGCCCGACCCCACAAGGCGCCACGTGTGCTTCGGAGCACCGGAGCCCCGCGCCAGCAGGATCAACTAAAGATCTCGTCAGGCGGCAGGGAGATGGTAGCTGCAGCAGTGAGGGAGTCCAGGAGAAAGAACTCAGGCAGGCAAAGGGGCACAGTCGGATATATGAACGGGTGAAGAAGGGAGCTAAGTCCAATGCGACTTACTCCATTAGGTGCCAAGCCACGCCCCATTATAGGCTCTATTTACAATCATTAGCGCATTGAGCACTAATGATAGCAACTAGGCTCGCTGTGCCTCTCAGCCTAACAGGTCCGCGGGGAGTATTTATTTTGCTGACATCGTTGGGCTATGGAGTCCCAGTGCATGTGCAGTAGATGCCTTTTGGGACTTTGAAAATTTCAAGTCTCAAAAGTCAAAATCACTGCGCATGCGCCAGGATCAGAGACAGACGCATGCCTGGTCAGGTAAGTTTAAAAGCTTTTGTCTTTTATTTTTTTGTATTTTTTTAAGTTTAATAGGTTTATTATACAAAATTTTATTAAAAATTTTTTTCAATTTTTTAAATTTAGATTTTAGATTTAATGGTTTTTTTTTAGTGAACTGTATTCCAGCGGTCTCCCGACATTTACCCCCCTCTTCCTCCCCCTAATAACAGCTATTAGCGGGAGGAAAAGGGGTTTACATGTGGAGACCGCTGGAATACTTACCCATAGCCATCTTCAGACGGCGTTTTTTAACATGTCGGCGCGGATAGTTAAAATCCACGCTGACACTTAGTAAATGTCAGCCGGCATTCATTAGAGCGGGCCGGCGATCGGGACCATTATTGCTATCCTTGCTATGGTTTCCATGGCGATGATAGCTTTGTAAATATGGACTAATTAGTTTTCATATGATAAAGCCCGTTTTCACACAAAAAAACGGGCTATATGATATGAAAATGATCTTAGTAAATAGAGCCCTACATGCCCAAAACTTTGTTGAGAGAGGTACAATACACTTTTTCAGTGGTTGAAGTGAAAATTTTGAAGTGGCGGTATGTACATTTAGAATGTATGAAAGTTTACCAATAACAGAAGTGAATGTGGATATATACTTTTCAATTAAATTAGTAATTATGTAATGGTATGGTATACCCCGTATACCCACTCACTTCGAGCTCTGAATTGGATCACCTTCTGTTGATTTGCAGTTTGTGACCCAAATGATTTAACCCTTACAACACAACAGCAGATGTTGAACAGCTGGATATACAATTCGGTAAAAATAGTGTGAGGAGGACAGGTCCCCCCTTGCAATAGCACATAAATGAGGCTTTTAAGCATTGGCAAATATGAAATAGATGTAGATGTAGATTACATTTAGTTTTAGATTATAATTTAAAAGGCAATAATTTGTTTGCAAATAAAAGTCGTTTACTGCTTTTGTTTACCTCATGCATTTGACTCTTTAAGAAGGATCCTTTATAGAGCAAGGGAATTTGTGGCAACACTAAATATAACAGCGCCAGGCACAGATGTGTCAATGGTTTAAACCTGTCTTATCTGTCTGTGTCATTACCGCGTCTGGTTTCAGGGTGTTGCTGCTTTGCTGGTTAATGGGCCGGCGATCGGGACCATTATTGCTATCCTCGCTATGGTTTCCATGGCGATGATAGCTTTGTAAATATGGACTAATTCGTTTTCATATGATAAAGCCCGTTTTCACATGAAAACGTGCTTTATCATATGAAAATTATCTTAGTAAATAGAGCCCTACATGCCCAAAACTTTGTTGAGAGAGGTACAATACACTTTATCAGTGGTTGAAGTGAAAATTTTGAAGTGGCAGTATGTACATTTAGAATGTATGAAAGTTTACCAATAACAGAAGTGAATGTGGATATATACTTTTCAATTAAATTAGTAATTATGTAATGGTATGGTATACCCCGTATACCCACTCACTTCGAGCTCTGAATTGGATCACCTTCTGTTGATTTGCAGTTTGTGACCCAAATGATTTAACCCTTACAACACAACAGCAGATGTTGAACAGCTGGATATACAATTCGGTAAAAATAGTGTGAGGAGGACAGGTCCCCCCTTGCAATAGCACATAAATGAGGCTTTTAAGCATTGGCAAATATGAAATAGATGTAGATGTAGATTACATTTAGTTTTAGATTATAATTTAAAAGGCAATAATTTGTTTGCAAATAAAAGTCGTTTACTGCTTTTGTTTACCTCATGCATTTGACTCTTTAAGAAGGATCCTTTATAGAGCAAGGGAATTTGTGGCAACACTAAATATAACAGCGCCAGGCACAGATGTGTCAATGGTTTAAACCTCTCTTATCTGTCTGTGTCATTACCGCGTGTGGTTTCAGGGTGTTGCTGCTTTGCTGGTTAATGCAGGCGTTAATAGGTCACGGTGTAAAGTCTGACAACCCTCCTTTCAGTGCAAAAAATATATAATAAAAATACTAATTATTGCTATTCACAGCGCATTGAAAAATAAGTCTTATTATTACAGTACTCTATAAAAATTCTCCGACCCCCTCTGGTGGCCAAGGGAAGAAGCGCTCCATGTTGCTGTGACAGGAGGGCAGAGGATACGCTGACGTAGCATCCAGATTGTAGGCCAGGCGGGGAGCAACTGTCCACAATTCCACTATTCTTGCATCCACCCAGTCTCTCTGTATGAAGAGGAAAACATCTTTCCTTGGCTTCCATCTGCCAGCCTCGCAGACCCGTCATCGGTAAAATAACAATCGGTTCGCCGCAATGTTTATGGGTGTGACAGAAGTATTTGTTTATTGTGCAAATAAAAATTAAAATCTTGCAACATTTTCACAGAAGTAGCGGGATCCAAATCAATAAAGGAACACAAGTTGTACTGCGTTTCTCCTAATAGCTCTTGCTTTGCAAGTGAAAAGAAATAGGTTTCACAAGTGACATATAAATGTGGTGGTCCTGGTAGGCTACAGGCTGTACCCCTGTGTCAGAGCCGCGGCACCCAATTTAAGAACCGCTGGTATACGCAGAGGCTGTGACGTGCACTCACAACAACATATACAAGTTTGCATGTTACAAATTTGTTTGGTTTGATAGTTCATGTTTTCATTTGACTATTAAAATATGCCTGTGTAGAATGTAATTTAATGTAATGTATTGTAATTTTTTTAGGCTTAAAAATGTTTTAAAAAACATTTAGAAATGTTGCTTAAGTATAATTTTACTACTGTAATCTGTGTAAAGATGTATTATACTAAAAAGCTGGCCATTTATTGAATAAAAATATGGTCTGTGTTACACGCTCTGAGCTTGTGTAAAACTTGGTGGAAGTGCATGGAGTCGGCTTGTTATTTGCATTCGCAGCTGCTCTACCCCTATCTACGCTCTTAGGGCCTGATTCAGTTAAGCGCGAAGTGAATTTTTTCAGCGTTTTTTTGCGTATTTTGCTCATTTGCATATTTTTTTTCACGCGTATTTTTCGGTCGAGATTCAATTCCGTTTTTTTTCGTGTATTTTTTTGGTCTATCGCGCATATTTTTTGTCCCTATTTAAATGCATTGCACGTGCGAATTTTTGCAATTCAATTGCGTTACACGCGTTCAAATTTGCACGTTATTTTACAGCATTTTTTGTGCACCTCATCAAGGTGCGTATTATGATATGTGAGGGTAAAATTCATGAAAACATTCAAGAGTACAGCTCCTCTATGCTCCTGACCACCTTCTAGCACAGTGGCAACAGAAATGTGATAATCCACATAAATCTATGCAGCCTGCAACTCAAATAAATAGCTGTAGGTTAAAAAATAACTAAAAAGTAGAAGAGAACATTGAAAAGTTCAATATTACGCTGGCAGAAGTTTTTAAAAAAACAACAATCAGAAAAAGTTATTTTATATTATTCTCTTCTACAATAATACGTAATTACTGATATTATATACATATATTATTACAGACATATGACGGCAGGGCTGCTTATGGGAAGTGATTGTGCGACATTTGTGTTGCATGGGTAAAGATACAGAAATACACGCGCGTACTTTATAACGGGAGGGAAGCTCAAACATGAGTGCTAACAAATACGCTCATGGTCCAATTAATTAACGTGTGTTGGAGGCGGGGGGACATTTCTAATTGAATCGCGCAAATGTTTTCATACGAACAGTGCGTATTTTATACGTGCGTATTTTTAAAAAAAAAATACGCGCTCAATTGACTTATGACCTAAAGGGGGACATTTCTAATTGAATGGCGGTTATTTTTTCATGCGAACAGTGCGTATTTTATAGCCGTGATTTATTTTTTTTAATTCGCGTTTAATTGAATCAGGCCCTTAGTGTCAAGTAATATTTTTCATTTTAATAAAATGGAACTCCCCCTTCAGCAAAGCACAAAAATGCACACACAGGCAGATGGGCAGCAGTGCATCCATCTTTAGGTACACACTTCTATTCTACCTATGTGCAGTGTACACTTACACGTTTTTTATTCTCTAACTCCCCAAGAACTGCAGTTGTGTTTTCAGTCATGTGTTATAGGGGTCGAGTTGATAGGTGATGTGCCCTAGCTAAATTGCAGATTAAAGATAAAAATGTTTGTTGTATTTGTAGCTTTTGCATATTCAATCATTTATTTCTCTGTGTCCAAAAGCATTTTAATTAACATGTACACTGCATAATGGTTTATTCAATCTAACATACATGTTTTAGGGCAGTGCAAATGATACTGTTAATTGAATTAGTGGAAACAATATTTCTACTCCCATACCTGTGTACCTATGTTTACTAATTGAAAAATTAGTAAACATTTTGAAGCCACTAGTGCAAAGAATAATACTGTCTAATGGAATAGACGTTTTAGACAGAATAGGGAAATATGTTAGTCCTCAGTAATAATTGAACTAGTAACTACCCCTACAGTTAAGACAAGGAAATAATGGACTGTACCTTTGAATCTGCTCTATGGTCTCTTTGTTTTTGTTTTCTAAGCCCATATAGGCTGATAGACCTAGTGCCATTGGAACTGTGTACTGTGTCTTTGGAATGGGGATGTGAAGGGACATAGAGATGGGCAGTAAGACTGGATGGACACTAAAAGAGGGAGTAATAAGACTGGCTGGACACAAATAGAGGGGGGCAATAAGACTGAATGGAAACAGAAGAAGGGGGCAATAAGGCTGAAGGGACACAGAAGGAGGGGACAGTAAGGATGAATGGATACACAAGGAGGGGGCAACTTAATTTTATATAATACATTTTTTTTTTTTAATTAAGGTGCATCTTATACATGGGAGCGTCTTATACGTGGGGAAATACGGTATATAGGACTGGATCCAGATTTAGTAACAATAAACCACTTAAACAAGGTGCGTAAGTTGGCCAAATGGACTGGAGGGTGCATGCACCCTGCAGATGTTACATTAGTGTTACAAAATTAACATTAACGTTACAACCATCTTACGAAACAGTGTGGGATGGCTGCTATAAAGCCCGCACAAGAGAGGGGAGTGACAGAGGGCGTTTACTTCCCTCTCTCTGTCAGATGGACAGACTCCCTCATGTATGGAAAATGAGAGTAATAAAAACAACATGTATCAATATAATCATTTTGACAATGTGATGCATATGATATTTTTGTTACTAATACGGTTGTCCATCGTAAACATGTAAGTAAATAACATTGCAAAATTGTAAAACAACAGTGAAAGTTTGAGTTTTCTATGATAACTTTCAGCAAAATGAAATTAGCAAAAATAACAGATTGCAAGTGCAGTTTAATGGTAATTTTAATTAATAATAATATTATTTATTGATTAACATTTTATTTAGATTTTACAGGTGGAAGTATGGACCAATCTATCGCAATCCAAGACACACTAGAAAATGAAGAGTATTGTGCTGCAGTATCCTTTAAAACATTATGGGTTCTTTTGGGTTTTTGGGGGGGGATTGGAGAGAATATTTATATTCTATTCTAGCCATAGCAGGATCAACCACTAGTGCTTAGGGACCTGTGGCCTCTGAGACACCAGTTCCCTCAATCCCAATATTACATTTAAAAATGTTAATTTGACAAATTAATAAATTGCATATGGCGCTTTGGTTGTTCCATTGAAAATAAAATGGTGAACGGAAAAATGTTTTGTTTTCCTTAATCAGAGGCTTTATGCGGTACAAGGAATTTTAATTAACCCTCACAGCAATGAAAGTAGACTGGTGGGACTGGTAGAGAACAAAGAGACAGCAGCGTAAGTCAAAGAAAATGTTGTAATGTCTCATGTAAACTATATTTTAAAAATACAAATAAGTGAGAAAACTGGAGGCCTTGTTTCTAATAATGTTTTTCTGCGCTTAGTGTCAAGCAATATTTCAGTGCTCGGGCTACTTGCTAATGGGGAATCATAAAATAACCATTTTGTCTTATCAAACAGTCATCTCAGTAGTAGGTAGATAAAGATTCATGTATTTAAGATGAAAAAAAAATCACATGACTAAATTAAGTGGAGATGTCCATGGCAACCAATTAGAGTCTAGCTCTCACTTTCCTATTACATACTAGAGAAAGTCAGCTAGAATGTGATTGGTTGCTATGGGAAACATCTCCATTTTTCTTTTTCTACAGTTTAGTAAAACTAGCCCCAAATGTTAGAAAACACAAGTGAAAAGTTTAAACAGAGGAGTATTTCTCCTACTGCATATGTGGTTACAATTATAAGTTGATTACAACTTTATTGGTATCTCAAAGGGAGCTGCAGTATTTTCAGAATGGATATAGTGGTATTGGTGATGTGTTTATTTTTTGAGGCTCTTGTTCTGCTGTGTGGCTTTCTGATTCCTTTCCTTTCAATACCGTTGTTGCTTTTATTTCTGACAGAGGAATTCCAGGCTCCCTAGTTTTAGTGGAATACAGCTCAGGCTGTCTAGTGTTGGGACTTGTTAAGGATTTTTAAAATGTAGCTTAATTCTATATTTGGACCGTATTCACATTTAAGAAAGCTTTAAGTAGGTGCGGATATGCATTGATCCACACCTATCTTAAAGCTCCCTTCCACGCCACCTCCCTTTTTTTATGAATCTAGGGCACTTAGGAGATGCATCGCTGAATATAGGCTTGCTACCTCCACCACCTTGATTCATTACAACCTCTATTTCGTTGCTTTTTATCAACAGTCTGTTCTTATACAAGCACAGGAGAATGGCCATCAGTGCAGAGGATGTATCGCTGGATGTAATCATCCCTTTGGTAGAGGGAACTGCCGTTGAAGAAGGTAATTAAATGTGTAGGAGTTTGTTATAGCCATACAAACCATAGTAAAGAGATTTACATTATTAAGGCTTACATTTGCATGAAAGAACAAAGGGAAGAATCCCAAAAGAAGGGATTCCAAGAAACTGCTTTAGTCTGGTGCACTTCCTCTAAATTAATTTATGCCACCAAAGGAACACTCATATACAATTTTAAGTGCAAAAGGAGTTAAAACTCAATATTTATTAACACTGGTTAAAATCTGGAAGAAAATTGCCAGGGGACCAGACGGACCAGGCGTGCAGACTACCTGATATGATCTGATAAGTACTAGGCAAAACGCCATACTTCACATGTGATTGATACTTTGTTTCTTACAATGCAGACTTACTGCTAAATTGTTACATGTTATAATATTTGTGGAGACAGGTGTTTTTTCAGAATATATTATATTATATATAGCAGAGGTGCTGAATATTTGCTCACTTTTACCATATAGGCAATGGTCATGTCTTGAATAATTATAGACTGTGTGATAACAGTGTTTACAATTTCAAATGTTTGGACCTTTTGCTAATTTTATTCACGATCTAATCCTGGCAATTTTCTTCCAGATTTTAACCAGTGTTAATAAATATTTCGTTTTAACTCATTTTGCACTTAAAATTGCATATGAGTGTTCCTTTGGTGGCATAAATTAATTTAGAGGAAGTGCACCAGACTAAAGCAATTTCTTGGAATCCCTTCTTTTAGGATTCTTCCCTTTGTTCTTCTGTGCATATTATCTTATAACTGTTGGTAGCACCCCCAACCAAGGGGTTTTCTCTATATTACTTTCCTTGTAAGGTTGTGTTAATTTATTACATTTGCATGATAATCATGCAAATCAATCATACAAACAGTTGCAGTCTACATGGCTATTTCACAATTTACACTTATCAACCTTTATACTATACATGTGGTCCTGTTTGTGTAAGCTAAATAAGTAATTTGTGAGTAATATCAGTATTCTAAATATAATGCAAGTGAGAAAAGTATTCTCTCTAAACCCACTTATGGTAATTGACTCACACATGTCTATGAACATAGTGTAATCTTTTCATACCTGCTGCCAGTAGATATCAGATATCATATTCTATTCATTTTACGAAAATTTAATATTACAAAGATTACATGTGATTCTTATTTTCATTTGCCTTTTTCAGTAACACCATGTGAAAGCTTCCGTGTCATTGGTATGTAAAATATCTTTTTTATGAATAATTATTTATTTATTTTATAATGCAAATATTTGTTTGCATGGTTATTAACATTTGGACTTTGATATGATGTATTTGTGTTAAAATGTATTATTCGTTCTAAAATTGTGTATATTTGTATTATTTAAGCCTGTGAAGTAAATTTAAGTACATCTAAAGGTAAAGTCAAGATGATCCAAGATCATTAGTTTGTGGACACAAGGGAAGTGGGCTTTCCTCACCTACACAATAATCTTGATAAAATAGGGATCTGGCATTGAAACCCATCTGCTGCTGTGCTCAAAGCTCAGATCCATAACTCTGGATCCAGTCCATAGTTAAGTTACACTAAGCTTTTAAAGAGGGTTTAATGGGCCCCTGTAACTTCTGGGCCATAACCATTTGTATTTTTCATACATTTAGGTCACTTGAAGATATCACAGAGAACCATTGCATATAGACCAAGTAGGAAATGATACATTCTATATAGAACACAAAATATATATATTATTAATATCCATTAAGTCTGATAAGTTTTTGTTGAAATTGTAAAGAAATTGTAAAAAAAAACTAATAATAAATATGCTTTTTATAACAAATAACAAATTTATAACCAGTAACATTTAGGACCAGATTTAGTTCTAATTGTCTCTTTATTTCAGTGCAATTGGTTTGGATTTTGTCCACTTTTGTGTTCTGCACATTTGTGCTATCCAATCCAAATACATTCTGTACCATCCAGACATAAATTGATACTTCCAATGGCTTCCAACAGAGGAACCCAGTTGCAATCACCAATAGGCAACGATTAAGCCTGTGTACCACTCCAGACTTTCCATTCACCACTATTTTACGCTTACAGTGGTTGTAAAACTTATGTGGCTAAAAGAATTCTGATATTCTGTTGGTGCAAGGGGAGTAGTTAGCAGAGCAATCACATAAATGTGTGAATATTGCAGTTCTGTGATAGCATATCTTCATCTGTTATTCACAGGTATTGTATTTTATTATGTACTATGCTGTCCATCCCTACCCTGTATGTCTGTACTGTATTTTGTTGTTGTATTTTGTACAGCGCTGTGGACACCTTCTAGTGCCTTATAAGTAAATGATAATAAAAATAATAAATAATAAAGGTCTGATCACAAAAGAATTAGGAACTGATTATTCATTCCCTAGTGCTCTTTGTCATGACCCTGACCTTAACTGAGGCCTTCGTGGCTTATCTGGGACACAAGGGGTTAATTACAACAGCCACCTAATCTGTTCTAAAATTACTAAAGTCCCTTGTCCACCCCAAATATGACTTATTACCAATAAGGTGCCACCACCAAGACTATTTACAGGAGGTCTTAGGTTTGCCTTCACACAAATCTAAAACAATTATACTTTATCAGAATTATCATAAACTCAGAATGATCTCTTGACTAAGTAGCGTTTAATAACCAAGCTGGCCTGACACGTGAATCCATAAGAACACAGAAACATGAACTTATTAATTAATATTTAATATGATAAAAATCACAGTGCTTATTTACAAAAAAAAAACAAAATTGACATACAACATGCAACACAGTTTGTTATAAAATAAAAAGATGAAAATACAGAAAGCACTTATGCAAATAAACCTTCTGGGTCAGGACAGGCCAGAATAAGGGGCACCTCCTTCGTTTTGAGAATCTCATGAAGTGAACCAAAGTTATGTATCTGAGCTACACCTTTAAAGCCAAAAAATGCTCCACTCCAATAGCCCCCATCTTTGAAAAAAGTGACAGATCTACTCTGGACAAACTCTTTCTCAGAGATCTGTCTTTTACCATCCCCCTAATATCCTGATCCATTTACAACAGGAGCCATAACCAAACAAAAACAGATCCTGGCTAAATAAAGGTCACTCTATATTCCGATATTAATTTATACACAAAATAATTGACTTATATCCTGACACTCTTCATCTGAGATTTTATGCAAATCTACCTTTAAACTTCTAAATAATATACTGTAAATGCCAAATTATCAAAATTATTAATTTAAGGGCCTGATGCAGACATTTTTTAATGTGATCAGATGCCAAAGCAAAAGATTTAGAAGAACGAGCACAGACTTCTGGCAGAAGCATATGTAAATTCACAGAAGTTTGGATCTATACACAGAGAAAGGGAACAAAAATACTGTAAATTTACTACAAGGTAATTCCCACTTGCAAACTGAGTCCATCCCTTCGGTCAAAAGTGCCAGTACTCCTAGGTCTGGAAGCATTGGAATGTGTTAGCACTAATACTGTACATGCAAGATACGAAATCCAAAACACACATAAATTGCCAAATGGCGGAGAACTTGGCCCTACTCCAAACCCGACAGACAATGATTTGACACAAATAAAGATACAGAGAATTATGTTGTAGTTAAAAAGGTAATCTACTACTGTTAGTCTATTGGGCTGTAAGGTAACCCGTGGCTTCCTGGGCCTGACCGCGATGCGTGTTAAAATAACCGCCTGCTCAGTAAACATAGGAGTGGCCAAATATTCATACAAGGCGCTGTTTAGATTGCACACCTGCCACAAGAATGGGAGAAAAAGATTTGTTTAAAGAACTCGCTAATGCAATTCGGCAGCAAAAACAATATGTGACCCTGTAACAGACACACGACCAATCATATGGGAAGAAGAGAGGAGATGGGTGAGAACAATAGAGCGGACAATGGCCTTGAGCAAAATGGAGGTAAATAACTTCTAAGATCCTCCAAGGTAATCCAATGCTATTTTTTCGACTGCCTCCGTACCTACTCCTTTTCACCACCAGAGGTCGTCCAGGTTTTGCATTTGCCTTTCCTGGCTGTTGCTCCAGGCCTCTCTGATTCTAGACCTGAGCTCCTGTGCTGATTCCAGCTTGTTTATCTGGTGTCACCGGTATTCTACTGATTCCTGCATCCCAGGGGCTCCGTAGTTCTACAGTTTAACACCACAGTCACTGTTATCCTGCCTCTGTGTTTTTCTGAATTCATGAGCACTCCATTTTCATGAATTCTGACAATCCTGAGTACTCTGTGTTCATGGTTCCCGACATTCTGATGCCCTATTGTGTGGAAGAAAAGAAGAAAATCCTCCTGTGTCCCCTCACACCCTCGACCAACCCTGCAAAACTCTATTAATCATGAAACCTCTTCTTTAAGCAATTTGGTCAAATAAAAAGACCAGCGAGGCAAGTGCCCATGGATGAACTACCCCTGTTATATTCCTGGCACATTAATTTCACTAAGAGAGCCGGGTTCCACTTACTGGTATGAAATTGCAACCTCTAAATTTAACAAACTCCTGGCCTTCTGGTAGATTCTTAACGTGGTAGGGAACTGTTCACCAATTGAATAAAAGAAACACAGATGAGGACAGCAAAGAGAGGTAGAAGGAAAAAGAATAAATAGAGTATAATAAAAATAAACATAATACAATATGATACCAGTATGCAATACAAATGCATTTAGAACTGGCAATGATAACACTTATCACTTCCAAGGCACAGGGACCAAACAGCTAACATCTGGTGATCAGTGCTTTTATACTCTAATCAAATCAAACAAACCTCTCCCCTTCCCCCCTCCTTCCACATCCCATTGGATAATAAACACCTCCCTGTCTTGTCACAGCGATGGCCTGGCCCCAGCCTGGAATTTATCTTCACTCAGACCTATGCAGTGTTTGTGTATCTAAAGTCAGGAGAAAACTGTAATTCTAGATTTAGCGTTCCATTTTTTCCTAAGTACTGTATGTATTTATGAGGAGTGTCTGTTTATATTCTATGAGAATAAATGGGATAACATGATGATCCAATTTCATTCAAATAGATTATTATTATTATTATTGTTATTATTAACAACAAAAGTCATTTGTTAATCAGCAATAAAGTGATCCAAGAATGATTTTTCTTTGACGGGTCTCAGGCTGTGGGGTGGGTGAAGCATAATTAGGGGTTTAGGGATGGTAATCTTACAGTATGGGCCTGCCCTAGGCCCACTACTGTATTCAGACTATTTTAAAGGAGGACACATCAGAAATCTTAAGGTAGGGCCAGATTTTCGTGGAAGCAATGGGAGTGGCCTCTATTTCATGTTAAACTGTGAACATAGCAAATATATCTGTTACATATCACACACATATATACAGTTAAATCATGTATATATATCACAAACATAAACTCATATATACTTATTTGCCAAACATACTTTCCATATATATACATTAATTGAGGAACCCTCATTTAAATGTTAATAGAGCTATTCTCTGTATCCTCAGAACCTACATGTCTTGGCAATAATCTTATCTGAGGTTCTCACTGTAAACTAAATCAACATTCAGCTTAACAATCTAGAACAGTTAAAAATAGATTTACAACTAAATGGCAGAAAGAATGTTGCTTTTCTAATGATTACATAGGGTATTTCTTTTAAACAAACAGATTACAGGCAATTTATCAGTATGTATGTAATATGGACACTGATAAACAGGGTTTGTGCACATCAGTGCGTCTAAATAGACAACAAACCAATATAGTACCAAGAACACCATACATGCTTTACATGAATAATTTGGCCTTCATAAAAGAAAGCAAGAGGCTTGCAGCATTTCGGTTAATTATTAGTCTTTAGGAACTGCATGCTGGGACTCGTATCCATTTCTATAGACTTTCAAGAATGCAGATTTAAGTAGAATGCATAAAGCCTACAATAGTTAATATAATTTTAGAGCATTGCTATTATACAAGTATTAATTCTACATCTACTATCTTTCCACTTGTCACCTAGGCTCTGACATCACAGTGAGGATAAAGTCTCCAGATATTGAGCTAGAGATACAGCTTCCGTTTGGCTCCCACACACAGGAATTTTTACAAAAAGTGGACAGGTCACTTCAAGGTAAGAGAAGAACGAAGAGAAACATGTACATTTCTGAGAAGAAGAAATAAGAGCAAGGTCTAGATTTATTAAAGTTGTGTTTGGCAAATACAGCAATTTTTTCTAGCGGGTTTGAAATCGCCAGATTTACTAAGCCTTTTCTAAATCATTGTTCTTAACATCGCTATGGATAAATATCGTTGTATTTGACAAACAGTGATTTGTAAAATTGCTGCAAACTCACCAAAAACATGGGTGAGAAAAAAGGAAGTGGGTGTCAATTTGGTGAAAAAAAAAATACAAAAATTAACCCTATACCACAAAATGTAATGATAAATACTACATTGTGCGGCATGTACCATAAGTGGCAGCAGGGGCTGACTGGCAAATTTTAGCCTGGGCGGCAAGCCCACAGCAGTGGCCCATAAATGGTGGTTTTTGGTAAATCACTGGTTCACTTTAGGGTTAATATTATTTTTTTATTTTACGCAACATATGTTTATTAGCATCCAAACATGGCAATGACAAATCACCTGAATAGTATTCCATGAATGAAGATTTTACATTACAGCAGAATGCAGATTTTACATAAAAACAATAACAATACATTTACATATACCATAAATTGGGGAGGGGGGAAAGAAGGTCATAAACAAGGTGATTGTGGTCGAGACAAGGATTTTCTAACCGCCTGTGACCTGTTCACAGGGGGTGTGTTTTAGCCGTGGGACTTATATAAGTTGGTCTCTTTAAAGTTCATCCAAGGCAGCCCAGTGGCAGTGAATTCAATCAGCTTGTCTTGGGCAGAGAGGGCTTGGTCCTTTCATTCCTTTATTGTTGGTGGAAGTGGGAGATCACAGGGATAACAGCTTTAGCCGCATTATTAAAGTGTCTGATGAGGGACTTATATGCTGAGACTGGGAGTAAGGAAAGATTTAGAAGCCAGAACTCAGGGATGTCAGTGACACTGTCACCCAGCACCACTGTGGCTAGCTGAATGACTGCTGACAGAGGGCAGGACATGACCACCATATGTAAAAGGGGCCGCCCACGCTGTGATTACAGTGCCAGTATTGATCAGAGACTCCCAATGAGATTTTGTGTAGTACAGAAGGGCACCTATATCACCAGTACAACACTTTATATTGGGTCTCCAGGACAGAGGTGCTTTGTGAGGAGGACTGAGTATAGAGGAAAATCTTAGACCATGTTTCAGGCCCAAGTTGGCGCCCTATGTCCAGTTCCCAAGCCTGAGTGAACTTCAGAGGTGCAGCCCATGTATCTTCAGACAGAATTTGATACAGCCTTGAGATTAAGGGCCTGATCCAGAGCTACGATGTTACACTGAGCGCTATAGCGACGCTCCTAACCGCTACGTAGACGGCGTTGCACTATTACTACGCATGCGCAGTTTTGCAAATTTTCTAGGTTCTTAAATAGACGCTCCTAAGTGCCGTGGAAATCGTATCTCTGAATCAGGCCCACTGTCACCCAGCACCACTGTGGCTAGCTGAATGACTGCTGTCCAGAAGGGACAGAGGGCAGGACATAGACCAGTTGTCCAGTTCCCAAGCCTGAGTGAACTTCAGAGGTGCAGACCATGTATCTTCAGACAGAATTTGATACAGCCTTGAGATTAAGTGAGTAGTAGTTCTTTCAGCATGCAGAGATCCTTAAAGTGGGTTTGGGCCTTACTGAGGAGTGGTACTGGGGCTAGGCTTGATAGGTAATGCTTGAACTGGAGGGAAATCCACCACTTCCTATTTTCTATGGTCACCCATTGCTTATGTAATGTACCTCTGGTCCCCTCTAGTACTCGACTAAGATGTAGAGAAGGTTTGAGAGCTGTAGTTCCCCCATTAATATTATTACACTGATGATCCAGTGTATAGGTAGCTGTATCACCATATGGAATTTTATAATCATCATAAGTATCCTGTCATTACTATGGTGTTATATCAGAGAATGTATGAGGCCTGACTATCGCTTTGTACAGCCAATTAAGTTATCAAATAATATACTTCAATGTAACATATTAAGTTAAACAATTTCACTGCCCATATTATGGCATTGCCCATACTACACATTCTATACCATTGGTGGTGAACCTATGACAAGCATGCCAGAGGGGGCACTCAGAGCCCTCTCTGTGAGCATGTGTGCCTGAGGACATTTTTTACATCACCCACCCCCAGGGCCGGCGGAACCCGGTAAGCGGGGTAAGTGCGGCAGGGGAGTGCCAAGCCAGATAGGCGCTTCTCTCCGCTACCATCTCCCGCTGGTCCCGCCGCCATAAAAAAAAAATATATATACTTACTTAATATGGTGGCGCTGGGACCCAGCATCCTCGGCTCTCCTCACTCCTCCCTGCTCCCTTCTCACTGGATGTTGGGCGTGACATCATCACGTCCGACATTTTCATTGAGGAGCACGCAGGAGCCAGAACAGAAGAAAGAAGAAACAGAACAAAGAGAAGGCCATTGAAATGGAATGAGTAGTGTAATGGTATAGACTCTATACCATCGCACTGCCCATTCCATGACAATGCCCATACTTTTACACTGCCCATACAATCACTTAGTGCCCATACTATGACTCACACAGTGCCCATACTATCACTCACACACTGCCCATACTATCACTCATGCATCACTCACACTGCCCTCTCTGTTCTTTCTTACCTTTATCTTCAATATTCCTATCTCCATGTGTTTCATGTCTTCCCAGCTCCTCTTCTTTCTTCCTGTCCTCTCTTATTAATGTAGGTCTTGACGTCTGTGATGTTATCACACCCAGCGTGCTATTGCTGAGAAACCAGGGTGATGTTTAAAGCTCACAGTGCTGGTTCCTAAAATTGATCATAACGGTACAGATCGAGAGTCACATGGCACTTTGCCTCCCGGCCCAGCCCGCCTCTGAGTGGCAGCATGCCAAGTGTTAATGGCATGTCGTGCAAAAAATTATTTGCCCGCATAAATTGGTAATATTATACTTAATACTATGTCCCCAAAAACGTATCTTCTTCCTTATATGTCACTTAATTTTGTCCCAAATAACATATTGTCTTCCATATATGTCACTTAATAAGTGCAGTAAAAATAATAAATAAAAAAAATATATATATTAACACTCACATTTTTTTATTCTTCTTTGTTCTAATGACTTGCTTGAAGCCATAAGGATCTTCTTCCATATTCCTGTGAGATGCTGGAGGTTGAGTCAGCTTCTTCAGTGTCCTGAAGCATATGACAGATGACTCAGTTTTGGTCCCCTATTTATACCCTCTGATTTACCAGTCTGTACGAGGTTAGACTAGGTTATAGGAGACCAAAACCAATTTAACCCTTCTAAAATTGCCACAAAAAGTACCCCCTAGTAAATCGATATTTGGCGACTTATAATCGCAGCAGAACTCACCCCTTACTAAATCTAGCCGCAAGTGTGAAAAAACCCATAAACCAAATTCTTGCTTACAGTAAATCACAAAGACACTGCTAACAGAACATCTGCTGCAATCTCTGAACATAAGCAGATTTATTAATATGTGTTGTGATTTACAGCGCTTTGCGATCAGACTGAGATGAATTTTTATTAGAGGTACATGTCATAATGGTATTTTACCTGGTTCTGTGCAGATACTGATGGTAAAAGTACAGTAAAGTATATACTGCATAATACAGGGATATATTTACTGATCAACAACCCATTGACACCAAATATTTGGATTCCAAAGATATGCCTACTAATTAAAGTTTATAATTAAAACAAATAAAACAAGCCTTTTTAAGAAACCTCATTCCATTTGTAATATATTTGTATCTTAATGTTTTACATCTCAATATATAATATTAAAAGCTGTTATCACAAAATAACAAAAGATAATGTAGAAAGTCCACTTAGCAATAGAATTACCTGAATCTTAGTTCAATACACTTTTAAATGCTGCTATAAATATACTAATGTAGCTATTATTAGTAAGGACTGATGCACTAACATAATCTATGCTATTGAGCTCATGCTAGTGAACTTGGGTGCATCGCAGTCCAGAAGGCAGACTTATTTACGATTTTTCATAGTTAAACCCTTACTATCTCAGAAAGACACTTCTATTTTTACTGCAGTCAATCAAAAGGTCAAAAAATTCCTTATTAGGGAAGAAGGTTGCCCCTTGCTTTATTCCCATGCTTCATAGAGGGAGGATCTTAGAAGTCCCCTGTGGTACATTTTATAATAACTTGTGGAATGCAAGAGTTTAACACTTTCCTTGCAATATAGCTTTGAAACAAACCTTTGCATGATAGTTGATATGTTCTAATTTGTTTATAATCTGACAATTGTGAAGAAAAACATTTACATTGAGCTAATGCATAACAGCACATGGTCCATGAAGTTAAATATCAGGTTCATATACAACCTGCCATCTGTCTGTCTTTCACCGATAAGCACAACTCCCATATTACTTACTACTATCATTTTTACTGTGGCTCAGATCCAGACCCCCGCACGCTTTCCATACATGCGAAACAATACGCAGATTACGTACAATAGCTACTACGCATGCGCAGTAGCTACTGTTTATTGAACTACGTCCGTCTATAGAAGATGGACGTAGTTCTGGGTCCGGCCCATTGTATGACTAACGATGCCATAGTCACACAAGCAGATCTGGGGTTATCTGACTGCTGATCCGCTCATAAACACCTAATCCCTCCCCAATTTAAAAATACTTCCCCCGCCCCTTTTCTTGTAATTCCTATCCTATGTAAAACGCATGTAATATTTGGACACATGTGCCCTCCCCTCAAAACAACCCAATTTAATACTTTGTGTGCTTAAGTGGGGTGACATTTAAAGATCTGCATCTTATTGTATTGTTATATTGTTATTTAGACCCAGGATATTCCTAGGTCTAAAAGGTATAAATCTGTGCAGTCTGGTACCTTCCTTATTCTGTGTTGAAACATATTTTAATCAGCGCTCAAGTTTCATTCCATCTAGATACCTATTCATTATTAGCCGAATTTCCTTTTTAACCCTCTGTAAGTGAAATTTAACCTTGGCTATTACGTATGTTCTGACACATAGGGGGATATTCAATTCTGTTTCGCAACGTGATGCCAAAAAGATATATCCCATAAGACAACTTAACTTTTTTTTGTGCTCAGCAACTACCATAATAGATGGTAATAAGCACTTCCCAATGGTGAGTGTGTGTGTGTATTGTATGTATGTATGTATGTATGTATGTATGTATGTATTTATTTATTCTGCTTTTTATGAAGCACCAGACATTTTTTGGTCCTTGTTATTTACACATTGGTCACTTTTGTAAAATAAAAACATACATTTACACACATTTCAAGAATAGCTAAAGAAGAAAAGCCTATGGTTACTTTTTACCATTTACTATATTGATTTGGAAAAACTGATGAAATATGACCCCTGCAAACTTTTAATTGTAGATTGTCTTACACATGCTGAAAGAGAAAGTTAATTCAAAATAAATATATTGTGAATTAAGATGTCCGCCGGCTGGCCATTTAAGCGGAATGTAGTCCACTTCATCCAGACTTTTGACTATTGACAATTCCACTGGGGAGAAAGGGGAGGGGCAGGTTACACTCACAAGTTAAAGGGGCAATAATGTACAGTAACAATGTACAGTAAAGCTGGGATTTATACATCTGTCCAATATAGAATCTGTTTCCATTTTAAGTGAGAAATATTAAAGCAGGGTCCTGGTGATGAAGGGCTAGGCATACGATAGGCGTTGTTACCCAAACTCTCACAAGAACAAGTGGCTACAGCAGGTATTTGCTATCTGATGCTGAAACTCATGCTGGTTTCAGATATCCACACACACAGCACAATAGAATATTAAAGTCATATTGTGACTATACGTTTTTATTATTATAAGATTAATAGTCATTTCCATGTTATATTTTTGTGTATTTTTGTGCATTAGCAAATCTGTATTTGTTACAAAGTCTGTATTATATAGTTGCATAATACACATGATATAACTGGAGCATTTTTACTTAAAATTATAAAGCTACTATTACTCTTGCTCAGCAGCAGCAGGGAAATAATGATGTAAGAGAAAGTGATGGCAGAACATATCAGTAGGGCAGATTTGTTATGCAGTTATGTACTGTGTGAATTGGTAGGTTCAACATCTAAATGGATTATGCTCAGGGCCGGATTGAGGGCCATGTGGGCCTGGGGCTGAAAATTGTAAAGGGCCTACAAGTCCCTGACGTTCATCCTTATCCGCTGCAGTGGAAGGCCTGGAGATCTGCAGTGTGTGGGGGCCTATTTTCAGATGGAGGCCTGGGACTGTAGTTCCATTAGCCCTTATTGTTAATCTGGCCCTGATTATGCTACAGTGTTATTTGCAAGTCATTAAGAATTTTGTAGTTCTGTTCATGGGTATCAAAAACATTAGGACCTAAGGTAAAAAATGTTTTCTTTTTTAAAGTTCATACCACCTGCAATTCCAGTAGCAGAAGTAAAATAACTTGGATAAATGAGATTTACATATTAGAGATATTGTTCATTTCTGAGAAGCTATTTCTGCTGCAAGACCTTGGGGATTTCTTGAGCAGTTGAGAGGTTAATAGTGGGCTGACTATCCTAAGTACTGTTTCCTTTTATTTATCTTAGCAAAGGCAGAGGGGTACGGAGCGGCTACATACTCTGCATTGTCATTGTCATGCTATCTTTACTTTTCTCACTTACTGCTAAATAATTAAAGCAGAAATTCTGCTGTATTTATTTTTAAACATGAAAAAGGAGTTTATGTGTTCTCAATAATTTCCAAAGACATAGAATGTGGTTTTTCTGAAAACCTACATAACGTTATTTTAATTTATCAACATGGATGCAATGTTGAAGTCCTCAAATGAAGACAATCACCCAGTTGGTAAGTGTAGAATGTATTGAAAATTGGGTGTATGCTTATTATATCTAATGACAGTCTTCACCTCACTCCCCACCTGTATGCATGTTCTATCTCTTAAAGTGAGTCTAGAGATAGTTTATATAATTTGGTTATGTTGTTTAATCATGTCAGGTAGCCGTGTAAGTTCAGCTTTGCATAGATTCACTAAATTGTGAGACTGTTAATAGGAAAATGTCATATTACTTTTTTTTAATGGTGCAAGTAATGAAACTTTACAACAGCTGTGCAGCAAACTGGCAAATATATACATGCTTTAAGCATTAATAATACTATACTATATCTGGTAAAGTAAAAAATACTGATTATAATTTTGCCCAGTTTTTGTGCTTATGCATATTTTGTCCACTTTACAAAACCTATTTTAAACAAGTTTTGTTTGCTGGAACAATATGCCAGTGTTTTTGTCACCAAATAAGCAGTAAACAATTTCAGGATTATTATAATATCCAACACATTGTATGGACATTGTTTAAAAGATTGCAACATTTAGGCATGTTCATAGGTGTGTCCAGTTACAGCTTCCTGGAGAGTAGAACATGTAGCAGTCCTCATTATACATAAGCAGCTATCTTGTGAGTGTATCAAAGACCTGCAAATGTTCTTTAAAAAGTCCTTTTCAGGGATATTTTCTTCAGTCAGTCTGGGTAGAGTGAAGTTAAAATGTCAGTAAGGCTAAAAAATACCTACATTTTTATACAATACCTGCCTGGTGAACATGACAAACCAGTGGCATAAATACTGTGGGTGTTCCCACCCTGCATCCATGGAGGTAAGCTGTCATTGGCTTGCTGCTTAGACAGTGCTCAGCACTTATCCTGTGAGTGCTGAGCGCTGGTTATAAATACATTTCCAGTAGCTGACAGTTTAGCACTGTTCAATGCTGGATTGAGGGGCTGCTTGCAATGTACTTATAAATGGCCACTGACGATCACACAGTGCCCCTGCCAGTTTTGGGGGCAACTCGTGCCAACTAGTTGGCCTATTTTCACCCTTTGTAATATATATGCCACCCTCTAAAACACACATGCACACACACACACACACACACACACAACCATTGCTTTTTGTCTACTGTAGTTGGATGTTATAGTCAGCCATTTAACTAATTTAATTCTAGGAATAATGTACAAATATTTGACTGTGAAATTCTATCCCGGTATAAATGTATAAATGTCTGTGACACTTGGAAACCTGAAGTTGCATATAGCAATAATATGTTGTTTAATAATTTCCATACTATAAGTTTTATGGATATTAGAAGGTGCTCTGTAGCCTTTATTGCAAGCTAATTATACAGGTTGTGTTTAACCAAGGTGATTTCTAATACATGTAACAGTTGTGTTATTTCTTGCAATGCACATAAAGAGAATAATAAACCCATAGGTCAGTATTTCCAAAAATATCATTACAATCAATATAGCCACTAAAAACATAAATATATTAAATAGACCCAAAAAGATGGAATACACATACTGGAGTCAATTCTATACCACAATCATTTCAAGCATTAAAATAATTTCCTAATAAGCTTGTATTTATTTACAGTAGCTTACTCATACTAGCAAGACATAGAAACATAGAAAAGTGACGGCAGATAAGAGCCACATGGCCCATCCAGTGTGCCCAGTTGTTTATTTAAAACTATACTGACCCCAGACTCTATTTACCTTCAATATAGTTTGAGATTTTGGATATCCTTATATTTATCCCAAGCATGTTTAAACTTTTCTACTGTGTTAACCTCAACCACCTCCAATGGGAGGCTATTCCACTTATCTATCACCCCTTCAGTGAAGTAATTTTTCGCACATTTCCTCTGAATATACCACCCTCCAGTTTAAATGCATGACCCCGTGTTCTATTACACATCTTTCTATGAAAAATACCACCCTCCTCCAGCCGGTCACAATCCTTGATATATTTGAAAGCTGCTATCATATCCCCCCTCTCCCTTCTCTGCTCCAAGCTATACATGTTTAGTTCCTCCAGCCTTTCTTGGTATGTTTTGTGACACAGGCCATGGACCATTTTAGTTGCTCTTCTTTGCACAGTCTCTAATGTATTTATGTCTTTCTGGAGATATGGCCTCCAGAACTGAACACGGTATTCTAGGTGAGGGCGTACCAATCCCTCTCCCTGCTCCAAGCTATACATGTTTAGTTCCTCCAGCCTTTCTTGGTATGTTTTGTGACACAGGCCATGGACCATTTTAGTTGCTCTTCTTTGCACAGTCTCTAATGTATTTATGTTATGTCGGAGATATGGCCTCCAGAACTGAACACAGTATTCTAGGTGAGGGCGTACCAATGATTTATAAAGGGGCATCACTACTTCTCTCTTTCTGCTACTAATTCCGCTCCCTATGCAACCAAGCATCTGACTTGCCTGTCTCATTGCTTTGTTACATTGATTGGCTACCTTACCCACGCACGGCTTAAGTACGTGCGCGGGTCTCTTCGTACGATCGTATAGCAGGGAGTGCACGCCCCTACACTCTCCGCTCTCGGTAGTAAATCTGCACACTTACGTGTCCAGATTCCTACCTTAAGTATTACGACTAGGTCTGCGGCCTTACGGTTGACAACTCTCCTGGAATATCCGGGAGACTCCTGAGATTCGGGCAGTTCTCCTGGTATCCTGGGAGAGCAGGCAAATCTCCAGCATGAGAGGCCACCTTGCCCGTCATTATAGTAATCGCTAGTGTTACTAGGGATGGGCGGGACTTGATGACGTGATTTGCGTTCATCAAGCCCCACCTACCCACTGAAGGACTATGAATTACTGCAGTGATTGACAGCGGGTGGGGCTAATGATGCGATTTGCATAAATCCTGTTGTTAAGCCAAGCCCCCATATTGACATCTATCCTTCCAGGAGATATCAGAGGGAAGAGATAGAAAATAGGCATCCCTGACTTACATAGTGCTGCTAATCACTAATATCAAAAATACTGAAGTACTAATTAAAAGTGAAAACAGAATATGCAGTTTGTGTAAAGTAATATATTTAGTTCTTTTCCACACTGCCTATGCAGGAGAATCTGTAAGCCATCCAGACTTTGCAACTGAGTGGTAACTATCCAAACGCATTACTTACGTTTTATATCATGTCTCTTTTTCTCTCAGGGTTCTGTGGGTCCTGATTGTACCATTATTGGTTTACATAATATAATTTAGGTGTGCCCTGGTATCTCTTGTAGTAGGATTTGTCTCTAATCCAAAAGCATTAGTCTCTGGATGGCGCAGGCCAACAGATCTAGTCCATTCATTGGTTCAGGGATCTGATTGGTCCAAATCCAGCCATATATAGTCAAATTATTTCTATATTGGTTACATACATTGGGGTAGATCCAGAACTACGTTTGCCATACGTTTACTCGCGTATCGTATTTACGTGTGCGTACCTTCTATACACTCCCCTTGGCACACCCCTTGAATGTA
>WWET01003629.1:25106-43886 GCA_011038615.1 Limnodynastes dumerilii
GCCCCTTCCTTACGCCGGCTGAAGTTAGGGTAGCTTTCAGCCGGCGTAAGGAAGGGGCCATACGCCCACACAGGGGGAGTGTCGGTCAAAATGAACGCCGATACGCTGTGCTTTAGTAAGCACAGCGCAATGGCGTAGGTCTGGATCAGGCCCAATAACACTAACACTACCTTTTTTATCATGCTTATTTAATCATTACACAGATCTTGGTGTTTACACTCCCTTATTTTCAATTTACAGTATACAGATATCTCCACATTTATCACATACTTCCATAAATAGTGTTTCCAACAAGCATATACCTCCATATCTGCCCTTACCATTATAACCTGCATGGTTCCACAGGTAGAACATTTATTATTGCTAAGGATGAAGCATGCCACACATTACAGGGTATATTAGAAAATAGTCATGATTCCTTTGCATTAATGTATTTGGTTGCACTGACGACATTCCTTAAGGATTGGTAATCATGGGGCGTATTCAGAGATCCGTTTTTTCAATGTACGCAATTATACGCACGGACGGAGCAAGGGAACACCCAACAACCCCGACACTCCCCTCTTCCGGACGTGTGGTTGGTGACTTACGAGTCCCTAGATCACTCTGTTCTTTCTGTGTGTACTTACGTGCGTATATGTGCTCCGTCCGTGCGATTCTTTATAACCACGCCTCCATGCTTTCATTTAAATGCCTCTCCCCACCCACTTGTGTATGTCCCCAAGTGCGATTCACAAGTACGTCCGTTAGGCAGTTCCGTGCGTATAGTCAAGGTAAAGTACGTAAATAAAGTTATTACGCATGCGCAGTTGATCCGATCCTAAAAATACGCATGGAACTCCCCTCAAAAAACGGATCTCTGAATACGGCCCCATGTTGTTAAAACCTATCCTTAGAAGTTTTCAGTAAAAATCATAGAAACAGACATAAACTAATAATTTGTCACTTTCGATCATGTCTATAAATGAGCTGACTCTCCACCAATGCTGTCCTCACAGATATGCAATACTAACTTAATATTGTTTAATACTGTTACATGATCATAGAGAACTGTCTACACAATGACATTACATAGTTCACTATTTAGCTGTAGGTAAAGTTGATGTCTGGAATTTAATAAATAGTATTTTAACTTGTCGCTGCATGTATTAGTATTATAACAAAGCTCATTAAAAGGAATACATTTGGAACACCGCACAATGGAACAAAATAATGCTTATAACATGAGCTGAACCATTTGCTAACTTGTAAATAAAACTCTATAATAACTAAAATAAGGAAAGTGATAATACGCTGTAGTAGACTTGGTGAAATGAAATAATAAAGCATTAAAAACCTTTACATATGAAAGAAAAATTGCCATAGAAGCATGTATTGCACACTATAGAGATACAGTACCACCATCACTAGGTAAGGCTCATGCTGTGTATGCTGGTTTTGTTTAGCTGCACGGCATCCAAAGAGGAGATGCACAGACAAGACAGGAAGGGTACCCTCCAAAAATCTGAAGGGGTGCTTCCAATAAGAAGCTGTACATACTATACCTTATTAAAAACACAACAAAACAAATAGTGAAGTATCATAAACTAACGGGCTGATCCAGAGGCAGGAGAAACTGCATTAAAAGGAGTCACCACCACTCAGCACCTTGACAAACCATTAATGGGCTGGATCCTGAAGAGTGGCCGACAGGGGAATTACATGCAGCTCACCCGTAATTCCTGTTTTGAAGGGAACACGATGCTGTAAGGGTCGGCGTCCATAACTAAAGTTACAGCCAGCAGCTGTAACGACAAGGGGGCTTTCCCCCCCTTTACACATGTCCTATCTCCACCGAAAAGGTGGAAATAGACATGCAAATCGGGACGGGGCGGCCACATAGCTGATCGTAAAAGTTAGGATAGGAATCTGGACACATAAGTGTCCAGATTTCCTCCCGACAGCAGGGAGCGTCTGTAGGTCAGGATCCGGCCCAATGTGAGGGTTGCAAACGAATGAGATTCTTTTGTGTGCAGGGAAGATACAGGTGATTTTGCTCATTGCACACAAACACTGAACAGTTTTATTTTGAAACTCTTATTTAGAGTACAGCCAGAATACAAAAGAGCTATCAAAAGCTACCAACTTATATGATTTGAATTGCACGGTGGATGGAGCCTCTGAACAGGGAGGATTTAGGAAACTGAAACCAAGAGAACATCAAGTTTTGATATGCATTTTGCCCAAGTGGTATAAAATGTGAGGAGATTGATTTATTCTATTCTTTTTGAGTCTTTTTAACGTTTTTACACAAGGAAAGTGTTATGAATGGTCACCAAGGTGCAAGGCATACGCTTAGCCTCCTGGGTGTCTATGCTACCCTGTGCTATTCACCAGAGCCCCTAATGGGGTTGGACTTGGCTGCGCCCTAGTAACTGATTGCGCCCCGGAGGACTGAGGTGTATTGAGAGGGAATGAAATCACCAAGGCACTAGAGGAACAGTGAGCCAGACAAGTGAAAGAGTAGGGGACACAGTAGAGAAAGAAGAACTAGGTCCAGGACACCTTACAGAGAAAAGCGGGGAAGCTCAGTGTACTACAATAGAGGGAAAAGCTAAATGCTGCAGATGGAGAAGGCACTATGTGCCAAAAAAGGGGAATGCACAATGTACAGCTAATAGGGAGGCACAGTGAGCCACAAAATAGGAACACAGTATATGCAGCTATAGGGAAGGCACAATGTGCCACAAATAAAGAATGCACTCTGTGCAGCTAATGGGAAGGCACAAAGTGCCACAAATAAGGAATGCATTATGTGTAGCTAATGGAAAGACACCATGTGCCACAAATAAGGAATGCACTGTGTGTAGCTAATGGAAAGATACCATGTGCCACAAATAAGGAATGCACTGTGTGCAACAAAAGACCGCATACACGCAATCTACGTAACAAAATGATATGAAGATTACGTAAAATAGTTACTAAGCATGCGTAGTAGGTATTATCGGTAAATTCCGGACGTATGTACAATATTTCTGGGATTGTGAATGCGGCCCACACTGTGCAGCAATATAAAGATAACACCGTGCAGCAATATATAGAATTACACAGTGCAGCAATATATGGGAAACGAACAAAGAGGGAAAGACAAAAGGGGCTGTAATGAGCGGTTGTGTGAGCATACACACTTATCCAGTGTCGGACCAACTGGTGGGCTGGAGGTCAAATTGGACAAGAATTAGATAAGCGATTACCCATCTTAAATAAGGAATTAAAGCCAAGATGGCTCAACCATGAACCAGCTAGGTTCATAGTGTTGTCAGGTCCCTGTTGGTGAGATTTCTTGCCTACAGTATGTCATGTAAAAGAAAGAACAATCACACCTATATACTGATAATGAATAAAAGGCCACATAGATACATGATACATAGTATACCAATTGTGTGCAATATATATGGATATTATGGCATGATAGATGTATCAAAGATGAGAAGTAGAAAAGTTTATAACTTGGGAGAAATGCATCTGTGTTTGGCAAAGCTAGCTGGTAAATGTATTGTGCATTAACAAGTGTACGGTGTACACAATATATAACAAAGGTGGCATGGCAAGTTGGTTTCTTTGGCATTCTGATTGATCTAATTTGCTCTGCTGAACATTGCAATTTTTGCCTGTAATCTGCTTACCAGTCACTTATTACATTCCCTGGAACTACTGCTACATGTTAGCATCAGTTATATCTCATAGTTTCTGAAATGGTTCCTGCTCTTTATCTTTAAGTATTTGCTTTAAATTTCAGCTTTGCTACTACATAGCTGTCTAAAATGATCACTCAGCTGTAGTCTCCCAATAACATACAATCAAATTAAAGTAGTATTTCATTGCCTGCACGTCTGATTTATATGACTGTTTACAGAGAAAGTAACATGTCAGTGTTGACTTACTTTGTCAGGAAGTGTTAAATAGGTTACTAAGAACTCCAGTCTTCTTACAGTAGTTACTAACTACTTTTTCTGACACTATAAATCATGTTCAATAGAGGCACACTGAGAAGATAGCTCAAATAGGATGAAAACATTTCTTTTATTAACATTTGATTCAAAACTGTTTTTTGTTCTGAAAAAAATTCAGGGAAATATTAAAACCAGAAAGAAAACTGAATAGCAAAGGACAAAATTGTTCAAATTTTACTTTGTCCCAAAGAAAAATTAAAGAAAAAAACGGAAAACTTTTAACAGTGGACCGTATTCACAGTTAAGAGTGCGTTAAGTACGGAGAGATCCACAGCTAACTCACTCTTGCAGCCCCTAACCCGCCCCTCATTTTTAGGTACCTTATGGCACTTATGACCCCAAGGCGGATTACATCGCCTCTTTCTACTTAAAGTACTCCGTACGGTCTTTAAAGACCACATGGAGGCAATCTATGTAGCAAACTGGTAAGTAGATTGCGGAAATGACCTACCACGCATGCATAGTAGGTAATTATGGCAAAATAAGAACTTAAGAAGCACAAGCTTCATAAGTGTGAATCAGGCCCAGTGTCACAAAATCTTGTAGTCATTGTATGAAAGTCAACTATGATTGGATTTGACCATGGATAATGACCTTCGACCTAATCCAGATTTAACATGCAGCGTACAGCCCCAATCTTCATGTGAATAGGATGGGGCGGCATGCTTAACGCATATCCATTAAGTCCTTAAGTATGATTCACATTTACCCAACGGCGTAAATTTAAGTGGGGCCGATGCGAAAATATTAAGCTACGGTCCTGCACACAAAAAGGCATAAGTGCGAGGGGACTGTTCTCCCCTTGCACTTATACAAATTAGAATCACATGGCGATCCCTTAGTGAATGTCTACAGCCGGGATTCGGCTAGCAGGACCCTATTTGATCAGGATCCGGTCCCTGGGGAGGGAAATTGCCAGTGGTTCTAGAGTTGGTCTGGATCCAGAATAAAAAAAAAAGAAAAGAGGAAAACTGGTAGAAAGTTACACCTGGTCAAAACCATGTCAACTTACAGGGAGGCAAATTTTATCTGTTGCAAACAGTGCTGAGAGCTGGTATTACCTCATATATATAACCCATGAGCATTATGAGGTATTCAGTTAATATTTTGGTTCCCAGCTATTTGAGGATTGTTAAGAGATGGACTTAACTACATGGTAATCTAAATGTACTGATAACACTTCAGCCACCTATAAGTTAGGAATAAAGAGAAAGAGAGAAGGTATTTACCCTTCCATGTGTTTTTTCCCTTAACACTTGAAACCCCTAGGAAAATAACTACACAATTAAAGCCTTAGGAAAGTTCTGTTGAATGTTCCAGAGAGAAGCCTCTGTTCGTTCCATCCTTTCCGTTTACAGACTGTTGACTGCTGTTCTTTTGCTCATTCACAATCGTGCGTTTCAAGCCTCTTGTTTTAGCTCTGCTGTGTGATTGGACGTTGTGGCGTGGGCGTGCCGTCGTCTGATGTGATTGGCTGTAATGAGTTGCTTTGGCAGCGGTGTGTGACAGGAGGACAGGCAGGAAGGGCTGGAGAGATGTCTGATCGGAGCACGGAATACAGCGCTGGTATGGGGCGTGCATGGACTGGGTTTGTTTTGTATGTGAAGTGAAGTAATCATACGCTACTTGTATTGCTTAGCTGTATAATCCAGTTGTTATAAGTCGCTGCTGCGTGCCTGCCTTCAACAAAGTGAGTTGCAGGTGTAAGCGTCGGATATACGTTACATGTGCAAGTACCATGTCCTCAGCTTGCAGAGAGATTAATCAGGGCTGAGGGCTAGGCTGGCATAATCTCAGGATACATTTCATGTAAGAATGATAATCTCCCCTCCGAATGTCTCCTATGTTGGGTTTTTGGTATTTTGTATTGTCTTCTAAAGTGTAAATGTATTTAAGCCTGAGAGTTATTGCTAAAGATTAGGAGTGGTTTCTATAGTGCTGCTGTTTAGGTATCCTTTTGTCTGGTTATTTTATTCCCTTTCAGGGGACTTTTTCTGAAATTGTGTACAATAGTACCGGGGTTCTACTAGACAAAAGGTGTTTGGACCTTTTGTCTAGTAGTACACAGGCAAGATTGTAAGGAGGTAGAATCTGTACTTGTGTTTTAACCAGATGGTAGAGGATATATTAATAAAATATATTGTGAGCTGAATGGCATATGAAGAAAAAAATACACCATAATCTTTAAAAAGAACTGCTGCAATAGTTGCTTAATGTAAAAGATGAGGAATGCTAAGCACATTGGTGTAAGTAGTATTTTACTCTTTTCAGTATTAATTTCTGCTGTAATACAAAAGGTTTGTGTTTACAGGTTTCAGGAAAAGAGGAAAAAAAATAACATGTTTACGTTGTCTATGTGATATCTAGTGATTTTGTATAAGTGATCTGCGGGTAGAATGAAAGCATTTTAACAAACACAAAATAGGACTACTGGAATGTCTTTCTTTTCTATTTTGACAATACTCCAACCTTCTCCATACCTGACTAAGAGTACTCCCACATTTATTTTAACTGCCCATGAAGAAAAGTTTTATGCAATCCTTTGCTTGTGGGTCCCACTTTAATTGCAAAACCATAACAGTATCTCCTCATAATCTGGACATCTTCCGCACAAAAAATTCAATATTATTTAGTTTTTCTCCTAAGGATCAAATTTGCCCTTTCTGTGTCTTTAATCATAAATATGACTGGTTGTATTAGATTAGATCTATCTTATTTTCTATCTATATTGAAATCAAATGAGTTACAGGTTTAAGGTTTAGATAATGTAATCTGGCCAGATATGGAGTTTAAAAATAAGAGGAAATCAGGTTGAAAGTTAAATCAGCAAAACTTCAGAATTTCGGAAGAGAGTCAAATTTAATTTTATTTGCAAACCAAGAGAATACTTTTCCTTATTGCTCACAGATGCTAAACAGCTTTATTTTTAAACTGTTATTTAGACTTGGACTATGAAATATCACCTCTAAACTTTAATACTGTTGTCAGTACCAGTTCACAGTTGCTTGCAATGCAATTAAACATGGTTTTGCCTAGGTGTAAATTTCCACTTGTTTTCCTCTTATTTTCAAACTCTAAATTTAGTCCATTGTTCTAATTAGGCTCTGTTAAAGAGACCGCATTACACACAAGGGACCTGATCCAGAATTGTAGTGCATTCGCAATAGACATACTTTCCAGAGTTGCGTTTATTAGCAACTCTGAATAGGAGTTGGGGAAATGGGCATACGTCTCTCTCTCTTCTTGCTGTTAGAGCAGTATTAGCAGAGGCTTACAGTTTGTACCCATCACTTGCAGAATTTACAACTGTCTCTTCATTTTTAATAAGAATTTAAAACACTTCAAAAAGTATTGTCTTATGTTCTGTGCGGTATAATTTAAGTATTGTCTTATGTTCTGTGCGGTATAATTTAAGTATTGTCTTATGTTCTGTGCGGAAAAAGCAGAGGGACCAGACAGAGTCTTGCCATGGATTAAGGGCTGTAGGTCATCGTAACAATTATTTTTTTTTAATAGTAATATAATAAAGAGAGGCAAAGGTAAAATTGCAAGAATATTGATACAATTGAAGTAATTACAAGTCCTATTGTTGACAAGCATGGTTCAACTCTCAAAGCTAATAGTGAAGTATTCAGTGGGGCTGGATACTAAAAGACCTTAAAGCGTTTCTGGTGAACCATTAACAGAATTATTCAACCAGTGTCTATTAACAGGAATAATTCTGGAAGAATGGAAAATAGCAAATGTAGTATCTCTGCAAAGAAGTAGGAAAGAAGATAACTACCGATCAGTGAGCCTTACATCAGTAGTAAGGAATTTGATAGAAGCATTGTTAAAGGTACAATGTCTTAAATCCTTCAGCCTACAGGAGCTACCAAGTAGCATGGATTCACTGGGTGAAGGTCATGTCAAACAAATAAAAAGTAGTAGATCAAAGGTGAGCTGTAGCCATAGCTTATCTAAACTTCAGTTAGTTCAGTTCAGGCTTTTGACACTAGACTGTTAAATAGGCTGGGAAATTTGGAGTTGTATTTATAGACAGCTGCATGGAAACAATCTTGGTTGCAGGATAGATAAAAGAGCTGTAGTAAATAAAATCCCTTCTGGAGATGGAAATGATATTAGTGGAGTTTTCAGTGGATCTGCACTTGGACCAATGCTATCTACTATTTATCTTTTTCCACACAGCATTGAGGGGAAAGTATACCTTTTTGCAGGGTAGACAATGTAGAAGTGGTAAAAAAAATGACTGTTGATCTAGGAAGACAGGAAGAATGGTCAAGGCGATGGCAAGTACAGCTTAATGACAACAAAACGCAAAATCCCATCCTCCAAAGCTCTGTACCATTAAGGGAATATTAAGAACTACTGAGGAAAAAGGGAATCTAGAAGTCACTTTGTAATTAGAATTAAAGTTACCCAAGCTATTTCACAAAGCAATGAGGCAAGTGAAATGATTGGTTACATATGGACATAAATTAGAAACAGAAAGTAGTAATGGCACTTTATAGGTCATTGGTACGGCCTCATCTGCAATACTGTGTTCAGTTCTGTAGGTCATGTTTTAGAAAGACAAATACATCACAGACCATGCAAAGAAGGGCAACTAAAATGTTGCACGGCATGCATCACAAAATATACAAAAAGGCATAGAAGAACAATCTGTTTATAGATTGGAACAGAGAAGAAAATGGGGGAATATAATAGCAGCTTTAAAATATATAAAGGGGATCAAACAGGTAAAGGAAAGAGCAATATTTTAAATGAAGAGATATAACACGAGGGCATGTATAGAAACTGGAGATAGATAGGTTAGGAGGAAATGTGCCAAAAAGTTACTTTGCTGAATAGGTAGATGCTAATTAGAATAACCTCCACCGCCTTAGATGGAAACACAGTAGAACAATCTAAACATGCTTGGGATAAATATAAGGATATCTAACATCTTTAAACTAAAGTCAATATGGATGGGCTTTGCTTTTATGAAACCTATTCTCCAAGGCTTGGGTGTTTTACTGCTAATTACACAAAGACTCATCAATAACTTTTACACTAATGGAATTACTAATTTTCCATAGTAATTTTACCTACCCTTTCCATATTGAAGGGAAATATACACTGTTTACATTGTTCTTCCTCCATGTCTGATATTTTTTTTTCCATGCAGCTGTTTTCAGTAGTGAAATATCTAGCACACTAAATGGGCCACACATACAGCTTTTATACACAAAGGACACTGTTTTTTATAAATGTGGTATAAGAGCATGTATTACCTGTAAACATGCAATGAATGTAAAACGGCAATAAATGGAGAGCAAATGATTAATATTAAACAATTCATTACTTTTAACACAGGGTTTATGATCTGTGAATTGCTGCTTGACTGTGGATATAGATATGTAGGTAGAACCACAAGACTATTGAGTAGTAGTTTTTTAGAACGTAAAAGAAATATAATAAATATAATATTAAGCAGTGTGTAGCGCCATTTTGAGACATGTCCGATGCTTTGGGTCTTTGTAATTGAATATGTAGCACTTACTAAGAGAGGGGTTAATAGGTTCAAAATTTTGTGTAAAAGGGAAAAAATATTTTTCGTTTTGGCACTATGATGCTAGGGGGTTTGAATGAATCTGTGGAACTTAATAGTGTAATGTAAATTTGGGTTGCAGTTGCCTTTGGAATGCTTTGAAGATTCTCCAGACGCTGTTGCGATGCTTTCTTCCTGTAGACGTTTCTCAAGAACATTGGTTTGGGTTGACGATGATTTCTGATACTAGGAATAGATATTATCAAGTTGATCCTGGTGCAAGGTTTTTCCCATCCACAGAGCAAACATTCAGTTGCAGCCTAATGTTAAAATAGCCAAAATATCATATAGAGTCTCACCAACCTAAGACATACAATTCTACTCTTTTGTGTATCTTTGTAGACTCATCCCTTTTTACTATCAAATATGCAGCCCTCTATGCAGGCCCGTCTCAACGGCATTGTAGAGTAATGTCAAGGCATTGCTCATGGGCCCCTAGCAGCCTATTTATGGAAAAAAGATGCAGTTGAAGCGTTTGAACAATATAAGCCTTGAGAAATACAATAATTACAACATATAAATGATAATTCATCACACTATACCCCCAAAATCATCACACTGTGCCCTCCACAATTTGCCCCTTCTTGTGTGTATATACAGCCATCCATTCTCTCCCTACTTGTGTGTATCCAGCCAACCTTCAGTCTCCTCCTTGCATATCCAGCCAGCCTCTGGGAAAGACAGCCCAGCCTCTATAGCAACCAGAGAATAATTCACCAAAAGGCAAATGTCTTTACATTGAATAAAAATAAATAAATGGATACATTGGGCTACAGGGTGGCAGATTGTTTACAAACTGCCTAATGTTTGAAGATCCCCCCCACTTAGGCTCTCCCCCTAGGCTAGGTCAGAGTCGGACTGTCACTACCTCAAAGAGGTCACTGCTTTATTCAAATAACATCATGGTTGCATGAAAGCACTTACCTGTGTTCAGCACTTTACATACATATCTTCAATAGGTAGGGGTGACTGTATACCCCTACCATTCTTGAAAATCAGGATCTACTCCCTTTCTCTAGCTCCAGCAATATTCCCTCCCAAAATGCATGACAACAAGATACTCCTACTAAAGTAGATGCATAACTTAACAATTCACACTGAAGGAAGGAATCATCAAGTTTACTGCATGCTCTCCACTGCATTTCACCTTGACTGTTAATGGACAATAAACACGTCACCATAACTTTACAAAAAATAAAAGTAAATAAAAGGTGTGAATAGAGCTTCTCCAGGTAAAAAGAGGAATTCTGTAGTTTTATATTAAGCTTGATTTCAAAACTCCTTTCCCTCCTATATATATTTTACTCTACTGATTGTCACCTTAACTTGCTAAGTGTCTGACTGCTGTCCCCAAACTACAGCAGTTATCTTATACCCCTTTCACATAACCACAAAATACCCAGGATTTTTACAAAAACCCGGGGCTCGGCAAAATCCCGGGTATTTGGTGGTTATGTGAAAGGGGTACTTCCGGTCGACCCGGGTCGAAAGACCTCTGATTTCTACCCGGGAAAAAAGAAGGGTTTATTCCGGGTCCAACCCAGGAAGGGTGGTAATGTGAAAGGTCCAGGGTTGTTTTCAACCCGGTTCTTTCACATTGCCTACCGATTGGTGCAGAATTTGTCAACTGTTGCTATGGCAATAGTAAACAAATCTGTTTATAGTGTCTGATCTGAAAAAAAAAACATTTTGCAAGTATAGGGCATGCTAGCACTTGTGGTTCTCCAAGCGCTAGCATGCCCTGCCATCCTTGGGCATGCTGATGCTTGTAGCACTACAGCCATCAGCATGCTCTGCCGCGTTAAAGCCACTAAAACCCGGGAAATTCATTGGAGATGTGAAAGACTCTGACCCGGTAATTTCCTGGGTTTTTGTGGACTTAAAAGGTGTTTTTTTTTTTAAATCTGGTATTTCTTCTTCTGGAAAAACCCGGGTTTTAGAAGTTGGAGATGTGAAAGGCGTATGAGTATGAATGATGATTGCTAAAGGCTGTCCTATTCTCTTATTCAATTGGCTTTGATAGTCCCCCTTCCCTGAAGCTACTGCTACCTTGACAGTGAACACCTGCACTCTATCTGTACTGACTTGCTGGACAAAGTTGATTATGTGCTTTTAGAATATTGCAAGCACTTTAACAAAAAACACTCTAGGGAAAAAAAAGCAATTTATACAACACTTTTATTTATTTTTATTCAGCAAAAATCTATATATATTTTTTTATGTAGAGAGGTTAGCCTATTGCAGACCAGAATGTAAACTTTATGTTGGCATATCCTATTTTTTACATTTATTATTGTTTTTGTTTTTTTTACCTAACCAAAATATATCAATTATAGTTCATACTGTTTGTAATTGTTTATTTCATAATTTTTTGTATAATGGCAGGATGTTCTACTACAGTTTACAGCAATTACAGTTAAATATACTAAGTGTTCTAGTTTATTGCCATTGATGTAACAACAAATACGATAGAAAGAGTTTTGCCATGTGAGATTTGTAACTGATGTTAGAAACTTCCATTTCTGTGATTCTTGAGGAGCTGTGAGGTGTGTAGATGTCCATCAGACTTTACTTTTGAAAGGTTGACTAAACCTTTAAAAATTGTTTGTTTATTGTGTTTCCTAAGTCTAAGTGTGAGTAAAAGATATTTTCCTCTTTGGTTACAGCTCACTAGACATGTAATGATGTTACTGACATTGTATATTCCTTGTTTGAGTATCTCAGGCTTTATATACATTGTGCTAGATCTGTCATCACCTTGCAGAAGACGGTGACCCTTATATACATAGTTATATTTATTAGGTAAAAAAATTGTTAATGTTAAAACAAACAGAACAACTTTTCCACAGGATTCACTGATAGAATAAACTACAGTTTTAAGCTGACCACACATTATATGATAATTTGTGTATATGATAATCTGATTTGTCGGAACACTAACAATTTGTTCTAAAATGCTCTGTTCCTATAATACAAACACCACTGTGTTGATTCCATTAAGATGGGCACAAGTTAGTGGCTGGTTATGGGGAAGTATATGGTCACTATACGATGTCTCTGTCTATCGGAGCATTATGTCAGGAGTCTAGTGTGAGGCCATCTTTATTGTGACACTTAAAAAAATATATAATAATTTGAATAGTGGAATGAGACATATAATGTCACTGAAACATGGAAAACCATTGTGTATTGTTATTACAAGGACTCTATGTAGAATTGTTCATATTACAGTAAACCCTCATGGTTGCCCTTTCTTACATATGTCTTTACCACAAGCCTTGATGGGGAGGGGGGGCAAGCTTGCATTTGCATGCTTGTAACAATGCCATTCACACTGCAAAGACTGTACAAAAAGAAAAGAAGATGGAAGAAGTACAGTGCCTGAACCAAGGACTGGTTGCAGAGAAGAGATGTCTTTTCTCATATGCTGCTGCTGCAGTGTTACACACTGTAGGGGAAAAACCTAGCAGCGTGTGAAGTTCCCTGTCTGGGTTCTTTGTGCCTGGTTTCCCTCAGCTGCTAGTTAATCAATTAGGTCTGCCTGAGTTCTGCAGCTGATTGGAGGAGTGCACTTTAAATAGAGCCCGGGAAGCCTCATTGTCGGCTATGGCGTCTGGTGTTCCTGCGTTTGCCTGCTTTTCTGATCATGTTCTCCTTGTGCTCCTGCCTTGGATCATGTTGTGCTCTCTGTCCTGTGTTTTCCTGTTGTTACCCATTCCCTCTCTGTCCTCATTGTCTGTCTGCAGTGTGGCTGCTGCTGTCTCTGGCCAGTTCATTGATATTTCCTCTGCCGAGTGATATCGTGAGTTTCCCATCTCTCACTACCTGGTGTTGAGCTATTTCATCTGCTCCTACTTGTGTGTGTCATCTTGCAGCGTGCAGGACCCGGGTTCTGGGTCCCCTCCGTTGTTTATACAATTGGTGCGTTACATCTCTCCTTGTGTCTTTTCCCGTGAATTACTCTCCGGTGTTACCATCTCCACTTTGTTCCATCTATCAGTGTGTGTGAGAGCGCAAATCAGCCTTTCGGATTCCGCTCTCCTGCCTGCGGTGTGTTGTGTTCCATCTCCAGTCTCGGCTGCTCCAACCCTCCTTCTGATACCTGTTGGTCCCCTGCTTGTTCCACCTTGCAGTTACTCAGGTATCTTTGGGAGGCCCTGTCTGCTATCTGTTCCACATCTGTGGATCTTGTGTATATATGGTCCATTTTCTGGTATATCATTTCTATCTTCTTACTATATGTATATATTCCAGTCTGATACCTTGTATGCTTGGGTTCCAGTCTGTTATCTTGCATGCTAAGGTTTGAGCCACTATACTTGTGCACCTAAGCTCCTAACTACTTTCTGGTGACAAGGGTTCCATTTCAGGAGACCCATTCTGCTAAGCAAAGATTTATAGCTACCTTGGAAGGACGCTCTCAAGCCTGAAGTATAGTACAGTTATTTCTCTTCAAAGGCTGGTTTTATGATACCGGAGTCCTGCTTCCTGGGGTGCGGAGTCTAACTGGGGCCTGGTCTTTGCTAGAGCCCCTGATGGTGGGGACAGTCTGGGCTGCAGGACACCCAGCTGGTCGCGGCCCCTGGTAGATGCTATCCAGTGCCACAGTTCTGTGTCCAGCAGGTAGGTACCGTAGAGAGGCTAAGAGCGAGTACTCTGAACACAGTACAGATAAGAACCTGGAATGGACAACCGTACGAACAACACCAAGATAGCTCAGAGTAAACCTGTACAATACTGAAGTGCAGCAGGAGTGGTTCTACAGACAGAGAAATGCTCAGAATAAAGCAACGGAATTAACCAGAGCAGGACTGGAATGCAGATGGAATGAGCGCAGTACAGATGGAGTGGCACAGACAATGACCAGTATAAACTAGAATGCAGATGGGATAAGCACAATGGTATCCACAGATACCAGGACAGACAAGGGGATACACACTAAAACCACTCACTCCATTGACGCAGACGCAATGGGGAAACCAGGGAGAGTAGGCAGCAAAAAGGGGTAGGAGCAGAAGTCAGGCAGCATTCAAAATAATGCTAGAAAGCAAGGTAACAGGCAAGACGTGAGACATGCTATAACCGGCTGCTGTGTGTCCCCGCAAAGAACCGCTGTATTTCGATAGGGCCGTTCTTTCCCAGCCAGTTTCAAACTGCCTATCAAATATCAATTGCTTATGCCTCAATGGTGCATACCAATCGATCCCCAGAGTACTGAACATGGTGCTCTGAAAAGGTAGGCCTGAAAACTAACCCCAACTCTTCCCCTAGTTATAACCCTAACCCACCCCTTCCATTACCCTAACCCTTTCTTTCCCGCTTTTCTTTGTACAATAAAAATGATTTTGTACAAACACGCTTGTGCCTGCCATAAATACCTTTAAACATTACAGATGGTATACAGCAGCCGGTAAAATATGGGTCTATTGATAAAGTAGGACAATGATGATGCACAAGAATACACACCACACAATTTAATTACAATGTCAGAAATAGACTATACAGGTTTATACAAGCATTGAAAACATTAAATACATGCAGCACATAACAATGTATATTTTATTCAAAGCATTGATATAAGCAGAGCCACCCTTAGGAGTGGAGGGGCCCAGGACAAAGCCTCCTTGGACCCACATTTTTTTTTTTAAAGCGGCCCCTTGGAAGTCGGCCACTGTTATGCCCATGTGTCAACTGCAGCAGATTAGTGTTGTTTAATGCTGAGCGCTGTTTATGATGTTCAGCTGACTGACGTATGCTGTAGCAGGAAGCCGTGGCTCTGTAAATCAAGCTGGCAAGGAGACCCAGTGCAAACACACTACAAGTGGTACTGGACATAGGCATATAACAGAGAGCGATTCAGAATTAAAAGAACACTGCATGTTAACATAAGCCTTGATTCACACTTCGTAACGTACATAAATATACGCAGACTGTGTGCATCTTGGCGATTTTATGCGAATTGCGCATACGTGATCCAGATGTTACACACATAGGGCCTGATTCAGAGATACGATTTCCACGGCACTTAGGAGCGTATATTTAAGATCTTAGAAAATTCGCATTACTGCGCATGCGTAGTAATAGTGCAACGCCGTCTACGTAGCGGTTAGGAGCGTAAATTTGCTAAGAGCGTAAGTTTGAATCGCACGCAAGCACTTAAGATCTTAAGTGCTGCGATTCTTTGAGATCTTAAGGATTTGCATGGAAATGGGCGGGGGGAGGCAGGGAAATGAGGAAAAGTGGGCGCGGGCTGACACTTAGGATCTTAAATGAACGCTACCACGTCACTTAAGATCCCAAATGACAGCGTAGAGTTAGGGCAAGTCAATGGTGGTCTAAGTTTAAGATCCACCGCTGTTTGCAAGGGGAGTGTCTGTTTTTGCAGTGGGCTGGAACCTGCTAAGATCTTAACATTAGATGCGTATATTTGCGATCTTTTCGCAATCGCATCTCTGAATCAGCCCCATAAACTCATTATACCTAAGTAGATCTGTAAGAAGGTGTGTGCCAGTACTTCATAAGAGGGAAGTTAAGAAAAGGGGCTGGGGGAGGCATTTAAATAGAGCTGAATTGGCTGGTTTAGCAAACTCTACATGCACTTTTGCAAAATCCGCACAAAGATACGCACGGAGAGTGAGCCCTATGGAGGCGGAAGTCAGCAAAGATCCACAAGAATGAGCAGAGTGTCATGGGAGCTGACTTGCAGCTTAGGTGCCTAGTTTAGCGAATCCGCACAATAACAGCATGCCTTATAGTTACAACAATGAGCATATCGAGGGCAGACCAGAAAATGACTGAATTATGCATGCATGTCTACCAAGGTGGTACTGTGCAAGGCACTATCGTCAGAATAAGTTGCACAAACAGTTGTATGAGTGTATATGCTATAACATTTGTCTAACATCTTAACTTTAACTATTGTGAAATTTAAGACGTTCATAAAAAAAAAAACTTAATAGATACGCCAATGCACTATCATCAGAATAAGTTGCACAAACAGTTGTATGAGTGTATATGCTATAACATTTGTCTAACATCTTAACTTTAACTATTGTGAAATTTAAGACGTTCATAAAAAAAAAAACTTATAATGTTCCAAATGGTTTGGAATCATATGAATTTTTTCATTGGTGTTTACGCAGTTTAATACATGTGACAGTCCTCACATGCAGTATATCACCATTGAAACAGTATTTCAGAACTGAGGAAAAGGTCACTTGTATGTGAAACAAATGGTAACATGAAGTCAATGCATAAGACACAAGTGAGCTCAATGTTGCAGTAGTGTGTAGAGTCCATAGACTGAGTCTGAGTCAAGAGTTTACCAATACAAACCTTGAATTTCCGCTTTAAAAAATAAAACTTCACCATTCTTTTTTTAAAAGGAATATCTGAATTTATATGTTATCTTTTGAATATTCACTTCTGATGTGTGTGTAAAGAAGATAAAAAAATGATAAATGATATAACGCATATCTGCATAAATGTTCTACAATTGTCTGTATGGGACTGGGTTGGAACATTGCTGATCTAAATGATGATGCTTTCTCCCCAGACTAACATTCCTTGCTGTTGTTGATATGAAATATCAGGAAATTGAAAATGCGACGACAAGCACTTTTCTATAAGCTGCTATGTTACCTTCATGCTTCATTGTGAAAGTTCATTGTGGAATTCCTTTAGTAACCACAACTATTGGGAAGCATGTTTTTTCCTATTATACTAAGACTTTATACTTTTTTATCTGTTGCTGCCAAATGAAAGGTTATATTGTGATATAGTTTTAATAATTTTGTTTAAAGTGCTTGTAGTTTAACACATAAGTTTACTTCTATAGCTCACAAGTTAGTAGGATAATAAAAGGGGGCTTGTTCTTTGTAATGGATTGTATACATTTGTATATATACACATGGCTCATCATGACAACAGGCCATTGTTCTAGGGCAGTGTTGGCTAACCTGTGGCACTCCAGGTGTTTGGAAACTAAAATTCCCAGCATGCTTGTAAGGTATCTGCTATGCTCTTGCAGTTAAGGCATGCTGGGTATTCCATAGAGTGAAAGCATGTTACCAAAGAGTAGGTAAACTGGTGTATTTTTCACAAATATGGAGGAGAAATATTGTTGAGATCTTTGTAAAGAATGTATGTCATTTCTTATGATCTTGAATATATGAAGACAATAAGACAAGTCCTTCTGTACTATCTCTCTGGATTCCGGGAGTCTCCGGACTTTCCGGGAGAGTTGGCAACTATGAGTTAAGGCATGCTGGGTATTCCATAGAGTGAAAGCATGTTACCAAAGAGAAGGTAAACTGGTGTATTTTTCACAAATATGGAGGAGAAATATTGTTGAGATCTTTGTAAAGAATGTATGTCATTTCTTATGATCTTGAATATATGAAGACAATAAGACAAGTCCTTCTGTACTATTTAGGAAATAATGAATATTGCTTTTAGATAAGTGTAGAAATGCCAGATAAGAAGAAATGGCAGAAATTTGTTTTTTAATTGCATTTCTAAAATTAATAAAATATTCTGGCAATAGTCTAGTGATGACAATAGGAGTGTCAAACAGAATTAATTAAATGGGCCCTGTATTGCACAGCAACCACTGAATTGTGATTAGAACAGGATATTTGTTTGTGGCTATTTTCATTATTATTATTAAACAGGCTTTTATATAGCACCATCAGATTACATAGCACTTTACAATTTTAACAATCATTATAACAAGACTGACTGGGTATGTAAGAGTGCCCCGCCTACAAGCTTACACTCTATAGGACGTTGGGGATTGATACATAAGGGCAATGTATGCTATGTATCACACAGTGGAGCAGCCAGGTTGTATAGTAAAACACAGGGAGTAATTTTAGTATGAAAATAAAAAGTTTCCAACTTTGTGTTACTCATGTAACGGAAAGGAAAACCGAATAGCAAAGTAGTTGTACATAAGGTAGACAAATACTAAGAAGTATTTGGTAAGCTTGTCCGAATAGGTGAGTGTTATGGGAGCACTTAAAGGTTGGGAGAATAGAGGAAAGTCTTAATGGATAAGGAAGGTTATTCCAGAGAATGGGTGCTCCTATTTCTGGTTACAGGGAAGTCCTGTAACCAGAAATAGGAGCATTTGCTTAGTGTAGCGGGAGAGCTATATGTCCTGAGAGCGGAGAGCATGAGCTGTGATATATCTTGAAT
>WWET01003629.1:45590-57181 GCA_011038615.1 Limnodynastes dumerilii
ATATAGATAGATAGATAGATAGATACAGACTTTTTAATGGAATAGTAAAAGGATTTTTTATTTGATTCTGTAGCATGTAGGCAACCATTGTGGAGACTAACAAAGTGGACCAGCTCTAGAAGAGCGTTTTGCAAGGAAAATCAGTCTAGCTGCTGCATAGGCTGTAGGGGGCTAATTTTATAATGGGGTAATGCAATATGGAGAGCATTGCAATAATCAATGCATTAGATGATAAAAGGAAGTGAGTGCGGCAAGTCTTTGGAGCAGCTAGCAGCATTGAGTGGCATTCAAGCTGGGAAATGGGACCGTAATTTGAAGGAGAGTTGGCGTCCTAGTTATACTTTTTCAGATATGAAGTGATTAACACGTGTTTGAATAAAGATAAGCAGATACAAGTAAAGGAGGAGAGATTACAGATTGTAGTTGAGTATGAGATGACAGAAGATAAACATCAACTGACTTGTGAGGATACAGCATCAAGAGGACAGGTAGCAGAGTGGAAAGAGCAGATCCTTTCTCTTCATTTGTGGGTTGGAATGAGGACATGGTGCCAGAGTGTGGAAAGGGGCTGAGGTGTATATTCGTTTAAGAAAGACGTAGGATGAAAATTCATGTCTGATCCTGTCAGTCTTATCATTTAAGTGGAATGCAGGATCTTGGGCACTGATGAAAGTTGGTGGATTTCTTAGATTACTTACAGGAGGGCTCAGTAGGGAGTTAAATGTACGATGAGGCGTTTGAAGTTAGAAGCCTGAGTAGAAATAGAAGAGTTTAAAAGTAGGATTGTTTGGCATTGTTCAGGACATTTCAATAAGTATGATAAATGTTGATGTAAGTTAAAAAGTCTTTGGGTGAACCAGATATGTGCCAGCCCACGTTCTGCTTTACAGGAGATAATTTTAAATTTTCGTGTCATTAGTGTGCCATGGCTAACAGTGCACAAGGGGTATCTGTAGTGACTTGATCAAGGGCAGCTGCTAAGGTTTGGTTAAGGTGAGATACTGTCATGTCAGCAGAGTGGAAATTAGGAACTGAAGACAGTAGCTGTTGGGCAGATTAAGAAAGTTGGTTGATATTAACAGCGTTTTCTACAGTATTAAAATATGCACACCTGTAGAAATCTTTAAAGTTAGAAGGCAAGGATTAGAGATAGTGGGGGACGTTTTCTGGTGATAAGCTGATGGTCTGAGAGAAGATGAGGAGCTGGTAAGATTAGCGACTGAGCATAGTTTCGAGAATACAACAGCAATGCAATTGCCATACTTGAGTTGCTGAATCACTCCATTGGGAGAGGCCTAGAGATCAGGTTAGAGATAAAAGCTTGGAGGCATCAGGAAATGAAGGGTTGTCTATGGGGATGTTAAAATTACCTAGAATAATGGTTGGGATGTCCGAGGATAAGAAGTGAGGGAACAACGCAGAGAAGTGTTGAAGGAATTGCAAGATGTATTGGGGAGGGAGTTATAGATCACAGCCACACGCAGAGAGAAAGGGTTGAAAATGCGAACAGTGTGCTTCAAATGATATGAAAGTAAATGAAGGAACATTGGGTAGAACTGCGAATGTGCAATTTGGGGAAAGAAACCGTACAACCCCACCCCCCTGTCTTTCTGCAGGACTAGAGACATAAGTAAAGTGGAGTCCCCCATATGAGAGTGCTGCAGTTGAGGCAGTGTCAGAATGAATGAGCCATGTTTTAGTCAATGTAAGATTGAGATTGTTGGCTGGGAAGAGGTCATAATTGGGGGTTATTTTGTTGCAGACAGAGTGTGCATTCCATGGGGCACATTTTAATTGTCTTTTTTTTTTGTGATAGGAGACAGGTGATGTGTTTGAGGTTGACTGGATTTCTATAGTGCAAAGCAAGATGTGAGGAGGACCTGGATTAGGAGAATTATTACCAGTTTATGGAAGAGGATTGCATGATCAAGGGGGTGTTATGTTGTGGTGACTTTCTCAGGATATTAGAGATAATTTAAGGTAGGAAAAGAGTTCATGTGTGTTAATTAGTGGCATGTAAAGAGCTGGGCCAATATAGATAGAGGGGTGTGATGTAGGGAACGTAAGGGATGTTATGATGTGAAATACTGTGTTAGGACAGGAAAAACAAAATTAGGTTAAACATTTTGGCTGGAAAATGTATGTAGATGAAATGCATTTCTTCACTGAAAGGGTGATGGATAAGTGGAATAGTCTCCCATCTGAGGTGGTTGAGGCTAGCACAGTAGAACAGTTTAAACATGCTTGGGATAAATATAAGCATATCCTAAATCTTAAAATAAATTAAGGGAAAATAGGGTCTAGGGTCAGTTTAGTTTCAAATAAACAACTGGGCAGACTGGATGGGCCATGTGGCTCTTATCTGCCGACTCTTTCTATGTTCTATGTAAATTAATAAATGTTGTAATGGAGTGACTGGATGTAGTGATAGAGAAAAAAAGTATTAAAATGCAGACATTCTTATGCAATATTATCAAGTTTGATAGTAGATTAGGTTGACCAATATTAGTGTTGAACAATAACCGATGTATAGTGAAAGCTGGTCAACATAAATCACAGACATATGAATGACCAAGTCACAGATCTACAATCAGTGTATCTGAATCAACTGTGTTGAGTCAGCTTGAACCTTTCCATTGCATTTTCATTCAAATTACATTTGTAACATATTATCACCCCACCTTACCCTATTCCTGTAACTTCCTCGTTGAGCTTACACAATGCTGATTAACCACAAAAGCTTTTTGATAACACAGCATGCAATAATGTTAATCTGACGTCTTCTCTTTTATTCAACTTTTATCTGGGGGTGGATATGAATGGTAGTAATTATTTTCTGCATATGGCATTAAGCCCCCAAGATCATGAAATATTTAATAATTAGTATGAATGCTATCTCCTTACAACTTTATTCAGAACTCCATTTGTCTAGAATCCCAGATTTAGTTGAACTAATCATTGTGGTATTCTTTGTAAACCTATGCTTGTAGACCCCTTTTCATAATAATTTTAAGTGTGCCTTGTTAGATATCTTTCTAGTTTTATTTTATATTCCAGCTGTGCATATCCCTTTCCTTTCCGAGTGTTCCTCTAAGCTATTGATGTTTGTGTTTTGGTGGACTTGGAACATCTAAAGATAGGAATATTTGGTATGCTTATGTCCAGCACTCCATGGGCAGAACTACTAAGCTGCGGGGAAGGAAAAGTGGAGATGTTGCCCATAGCAACCAATCACATTCCAGATCATGCTTAATTATTACATACTAGAAAATGTCAGCAAGATTGAGAATGAGATTACCAAGGTGTGAATTATTCAAATGGCATTAGTCTATACATATTCTAAATGTATAAAAATTAATCATATGCAAACTTGGGATTGTTTCTGTTAAGGCAGTTATCATGAAGTTTACCAAAAGCCTTTGTCAAAAAGCTATACTTGACTGTTTATAGCTGCTAAATGTTACATGATTACAGTCTTTTTGAAACTTCTTTTCTTAGATTACTATGTAGGAATCCATAATCTACCTTATAATTACTACAAAAGTTTGTTATTTGGGGAAAGGGGAAGCACTTCCGATGGTCAATGCTGGCTTAGTCCCCTGGATGAGTGGCAGCTTAGAGGTGCCTACATGACATAATACTTTATAATACATCATTACCTATATTTCTTTTGCTGCTCTCACTTCTTTGCCCTGGGTTTTTTGGCTGGTCTGGATACTTTTTTTTTTTAGCCATTTCTGGCCAGGACTATTTCTTAAAGAAACTATTGATTGATATTTTATTTTGTGTTTGGTTACTTTTACATTTGTGTCACTGGTTTTGTATTGCCCTTACATTTCCCACATCACTGAGTTCTGGGGGAGGTGCAAAGGTGTTGGGATTGATGTTCACACCCCCTTGCCCCTCATCATGTGTATTGTACATTCACGTTGTTTATATTTTTTCACAGAGCACAGTACTGAACACATCCAGCAGAATGGACAGTGGTTGAAGAGTGCTCAGAAACAGGATCCCTCTACTTTCCCAAAAGCTTTATCCAGGTACATTTTGTATAATGTATATTCATGTAACCTATATAAATCCAGCAACTGTTACTTTTGTTGTAAACTGTTAAAAAATGCTTAATTAAATTTGTAAATGCTAGCAGTCATTTTCTAGATCTGTGCATGTAGCTACTCCAATATATTGCATTCTGGATTATGTGTAAATTTAAGCATTCAGCATTTATTTTAGACATTCTCTCTGCTGTGAATAATCCATAAGTTAACAACATTGCTTAAATGTGTTTTCTTCCCTTGATTTAACAAAGAATATATTTTATGCATATACTGTATTATAGCCATGGTCTTCTATGTACAATAATTCCCCTTTCACACTACAATTCCAGGTTTTCCATGCAATAATGAACATGGGTTTAACCAGTGTTGAAGCCATTCACCAGTGTACCTGGGTCCAAACTGGTAATAACCCTGGTAGTGACCAGGGTCGTGGACCCAGGGCGTACAACCAGGGTTGACCCATTCACACAGACACCCAGGGGTGTTTCCCGGGTCCATGCCTTTGTTTGAAAGGTTTATAAGTAACTTTTGTGCTTTTGTAGCTCTTCTGCAAAAATACAATCCTCAAGAGTTCACATTTTATTAAAACCTACGTTAAATCTATAGTACCTGATTGGATAGGCAGTCTTGTGTATATATAGAAGCCAAATTATCGTCTAAGAGGGCCCCAAGGCGCTAAGTATGTTCATATGATAGGAAGATAAGTATATAAACACAAAGAAATAGTAACTAGATATACACATATATGAAATAATATATCACCTAGGTGCAATATCTTAATGACTGATATTGATATGAGTTCTTATAGCAGTCCACATATAGTAGTGTACAGGACCGATGCACAAGTTATCATTAGTATATGATAGTCACCCAAAAATATATGTGTGTTCAGGCTGGACTTTTATGTAAATCACTTGCCATGAATATCATTCTCCTAGTGTCAGTTCCTTAAAGTCTCTGCTCCTAATTGCGCTTGTAGACTCGTGTCAGTCGTTTGCCTCTCAAGCCTCTTTTTGATTCGCTTTGTGTTCCGGATGCCTGATTTGCATGTGTGGGTGAGAATAAACAGGATAAAGCTTCTCTTGTGTAATAACGTTTTATTAATGAATCCAAATGAAAAGGCATAAAATATACTCACATATTTGATAGGACATTTACAATAATAAATGTCACATGCGCTTGTTAATGAGAGATTCCTTTTGGGCTCTGTTTCCAGTAGCTTATAAACACTTGTAGAATATGGGACTTTCTCCTTAAATTCGGCAAGTTCAGGGTCTCCCTTGCATCACATCATAAACTATTAAAACCAACGCGTATCGGCTCTGTGCAAGCCTTTCTCAAGGTAAAATTTATTTCTTCTTCTATATCTAGTTCCTTTTCATAGTTTTGTACCCCTGTATAGAGGGTTCCCTATTGGCAGCTAAGGTGAGCGCTATTGAATATTTATACAATAAAGACTTTGGTAGTTATTACATTTGAGGTAGCCTTGTATATTTATAGGTCAGTATATTCACATATTAGTATATTGAAGGACTAGGTACAAATAAGAGAAAAAAAGAAATGGGTATATAGGGATGCACTCAAAATTGTCCTTTCACTGAAGCCCAATCTAATTTTAGGAATCAATCATTTAAAATTCCAATTTTTATTGTAACAATTAAAAAATAAATAAAGTAGCCTATGATTCTATTAAATCTCATAAATTATATAGTGGGATAGAGAGATCAATGGCTTAATTCCCGGGAAATATTAAAAACAAAAATTGTAAAAATAAGACAAAATGTGTGTCATAAAATGTAGTGGGGAGACAAATCATTAGCCTCTAACTACTTAGTGAGTTTGGCAGCTGATTAGTATTAGTATTATTAATAGGAAAAAATATAAAAGGTCTCACAACATCATCTTCGCTAGAAAAAAAAAGCTATTTCAACAGTTAAATAATATGGCCAGAGGCAAGTGTAGCCAGTATAAATTAGTGATGATCACTACTAAATCCTTATAGCAATATAGATATGATCTCTATCCTAAGTTTATACCCCTGTTGTTGTAACATCCGGCAATAATTCTTATATATGTTTATTGAATAGAATATAGCAAGGAGTGTTTAACAAGTATCCATTTCTAATATAAAATATTAATAATTCACTTATATCAGAGCAGAGTGTGGCTATAAGCCCAAACGATATTAAGAGCTATATCTTGTGTTGTTCCATGTAATAATGTGCCATATAAATACACAGTTCTAGTGTTTATATCTGTAATGTATGCGTGTTTGTAGGTGTCCAATGATCCTAACATGCTTAAAACAGTCTTAAATTAAAAAAAGTAATGTAGTGTATTTGTTTCATTTACAATTTGACACATACATAATAGGGTCTAGGGTCAGTATAGGTTTGAATAAACAAATGGGCAGACTAGATGGGCCATGTGGCTCTTATCTGCCATCACTATGTTTCTAAGTTTCTATGTTACTTCCTTAATAGAGGGACACCAACATGCCTACATAATTGGTAGTTTACCACAATTCCCCTTTTGATATACATGGTTTCTTGTCTACCACAGTTTCTCTCTCCTCAGTTCTACTGTCCTCTCTAATAGGTGTGATATTATTGATAAAATAAGAGGGAAATGGAAAGGCCATAGTTATTTATTTTTACATGAACTATTTTTTGAAACTCTAAAAACACTTCTTTATAGTGATTACAAAAAATATTTACATTGCATGATGTGTATGACTTTCCACAGTTGTGGAATTTATGGTGTAGCAAAAGCAGTTAGCCTCATTAGCTACTTCAACTTCCATTTTGTGAATCTGACACAATATGTTGATGTTAGTAGTATTCATCAAAATGTTTGGTATTCTGAAATTTAACATTTAATGCAATAAAAAACGTGATGTCAAGGACTAATTGACAATGAATATTATTTTGTTTTCTAGTGTTGTCAAACACAATAAAACAAAATCTGATATTACTGACATGGTACGAACAGCTGATGTGATCTCTGCAAACAAAGTGGAAATGCTACCTTTCCCAAAATTTGGCTTGCGTGACAATTTAATCAAGTCCGAGCTCTTGAAGAAAGAACCGACCTATACTTCAATCAAAGATTTCAGGTAGTGAAATGTTATTTTTTTTTTTTCAAAGGGAGAGGATATTTTCTTGTACATTTTCCTGTACATATAAGGTGTTCTATCTAACTTATTGGTTAAATGAGTTATATTTTGTAAAATAAAGGCTGATGGATTATTTAAACACACATGAAAATAAATATTAATCTATCTGATTGATAGGCCTATGAATCTAAACAATTGCCACTTTGTGTGACATAGTTTGGAAAGTTGTGCAAGACAAGCAGCTGACTGGGTATGTTTATTTAGCAAAGCTATTTTTAAAGGTTTTACCTTTGTTGAGTTGGCTCTCAATAAAAAAAAAAAATAACAAAAAAAAAAAATATGACCATTAATGAAACTCTCTGTAGAGTTGGTACCGCTGGTTTATCTTATATTTGAAAATGTAATAAAACGTAAAATTCTATTTTATTGATAGAATGACAGGTTAGCAATTGGTTCATATAGGGTGTGGGTCCCCGCAAAGAAAATCTGAATTCCGAAAATTCGAAGAGGCATTGCAATCGATCTACGAAGCACCGAGTTTTCGGTGCTCCGAAAAGTTATTAAAAAAATAGTCCCCCACTACTTCCCCTAATTTTGACCCTAACCCTCCCCTCTCACTACCCTAACCCTCCCTTAATTGCAGCCTGACCCTAACCCTCCCTTAATTGCAGCCTGACCCTAACCCTCCCTCCCCTACACCCTGACCCTAACCCTCTGTACCCTGCACAGATAATTTACTCACCTGTCCCTCGTCCAACGAGCAGCAGCGGAGGGATATTGCGGATTGCGAAAGTGAATGGGTGAAGCATGCCGAACAGCATACTCATCCATTCATTAAAAAAAAGTAGAAAAAGGTAAGTATTCGAATAAAGTAACATCCGAAAAGGAACTTTCGGATGTCCCTTTTTCGGTAAACACATTTTCTTAGTGGAGATTGCAACCAGTTCATATAGATAGTGCTGGAACTGCCTTGCAAACATCAGTTAATAAAAAATATATATGGTTAGTATTGCCTGATCTCTATAACAGTATTATATCTATTTATTTATTACATTACCTTTCAACCACATACGTTCTGTGCGTATTTGTTTTTTAATTAAATTTTACAGGCATATTTTAATTTTAGTTTAACTCTTAGGGCCAGAATTACTAAGATGCGGGAATGAAAAAAGTGGAGATATTTCCCATAGCAAGCAATCAGATTAAAATGTTATATTTTCTAGTATGTAATAGGAAAGAGAGAGCATTTTTAATGTTTGTATTTTTAAGGTTTTTTGTTGGGACATATAATGTCAATGGTCAGTCCCCAAAGGAGAGCTTACAGCCATGGCTGAGTGCAGACCCTGAGCCACCTGATGTATATTGTATTGGGTAAGTAATATGTCTGGACATTATTATACACATTATTATATTATCAGAAAAGTTCAACAGTTTATATTTATCACCCTGGCTCTAAGATCACACATGTATGCATCACTTCTAATGTCCATTCCATTTTGTATGTTTTATGTGTTTTTTGTTTTTTTCCCTTTATATTTGTATGTATTTTTTAGTCTTTGTATGACTGTATTTATCCATTGCATTCTACTCTAAATCTTTTCCCATTGTAATTTTGTGTTTGCGTTAAGGGATCTTAAAACTACGCAAGCTTACATGTGATGTGTTTATTTAACTATTACATCAGACTTGCTTACTTTATGCTGATCTACATATTTTCTTCCCATTTTCTTTCCAGATTTCAAGAGCTTGATTTAAGCAAGGAAGCATTTTTTTTCAATGATACACCCAAGGAGGAAGAATGGTTCAGAGCAGTTTCTGATGGGTTGCACCCTGGAGCCAAATATGCCAAGGTACTAATAATAGAATTACTTTCTTTATTATTTAAAATAGACAAAAAGCTTCCCAATCTATCTTGCTTCTGTCCCAGCTTATTGCAATAAGAAAAGCGTGAAGGTTGGACACCAATCATCAAGCACCATTTACAAACAGTTAATGCGGTAACTTAGCTTGCCGTTGTCCATTTTATTCCTGTATGAATTACACCTGTAATTCAGAGAACATCTGTTATGCTTTGGCTAAAATATATTTTATGTTGGATTCTTGTATTGCCTAAACTGAGTTTATGCTTCCATGTGTCCTCATCTTATATTACTGCTTCCCTAATTCACAAGTGCAAAGGAACTATGGATGGGTAGCCACCTTGAAGCATACAGGAGTGTATTTCCAAAACTGACAATTGGCTTTCATATAGCTCTTAGAGTGATTGTCTGGATTAAGAGTTTGAAAGCAGGAGGGAAACATATAGAACTTTACACTTGAGGAAAACCATGCTGAATTTAGGGGGGGGGCAGATTAGTTTTCTTCTTTGCATGTAGGTAGAATTATATTATTTTCTTTATTTGTCCTGTGTTAAGCAAGGCACACACTGGGATTTTCAGTAGATAATTTTTTCCAATCACACAATCAAATACTGTTTTGCCAGATATCTTACCAGTGTGGACTGTCCTAGGAGCTCCTAAAGACACAGTACACACTTGCAAAAAGCAAAAGATATCTTCCCATATTTGATCTGGCATAGATTGTGTGATTGGAAAGATTATTTTGCCAAAAAGCCCAAGAGTGTTCCCAGCCTTACTCCAAATAGAGTTAATAACAAAACACAAATGTGCTAGGAAGTAACCAATAACAAATAGTCTAGTATTATATCAGTGTATATATTTTCATTGCAGTTCTTGTCACAAAGGGCTGTAGTGCATTGCCGACCCAGAGGTTATATATTAAGTACATGGGGGGCCATGATTTTTAAGGCGGCCGTATGTATGAGAACGGCATTTCTGCCGCTCTGCGCATGCGCCGGGCAGATGTTGCCCAGCGTAATCAATGTCTCTGGTTGCCATGGATCAGGCATTCGTAACTACAGCGTAGTTACGGACGAAGGGGCAAGCAGCGCCGTAATTACGCTGTAGTTACGGAAGGTAGGCGGGAGGGGGATGCGCCGGGGTGGCCCAGCGTAATCAATGTCTCTGGTTGCCATGGATCAGGCATTCGTAACTACAGCGTAGTTACGGACGAAGGGGCAAGCAGCGCCGTAATTACGCTGTAGTTACGGAACGGAAGCGGGGGGAGGGAAATTAGGAAGGGGGAGCTAGGTTAGGGGGTTACAAGCTTGTGGCCGGTGTAGTTACAGACTGTTACGCCGGCTGAAGTTAGGGTAGACTTCAGCCGGCGTAACGGGGAATGTCGGGGGAGTGCACCAGAGCTACGCTGCGCAGTTTAACCATTCTTAAAAGTACGCATGCAAATAGCAGCAGCTGTTTATGGAATTTGTACTTTCTGCTATCAGGAGAGGGGCAGATGCTCTTACATAAGCTTAACCCTAAGGGGCTGTTGAACTGCATAGCAGGCCATAGGTCGTCTTTCTTCCCCATAGCGCTTTATAGGACTGGCACTTGTTTCTCCACATCAGCATCATTTGCCACAAAGTACTATTTTAGCTTCACTGTACACAGCAGCCAATTATTTATATATATATATATTTTTATTATTTTATTTATTTATTTTTCCACTACTTAACCTGTAGTGTCCATGTACCTATTTATAAGAACAGTTAGACCAAAGGCTGTGACGTGCATGCTGTCAAACATTTTCACTAAACTAAACTACAAACATAAAGCAATACATTTTGCAGCAAGCTGCAAAACAGCACAGTAAAACAAAACAGTATTAGATACATAACTCAATAAGAGTTGAGCACAATAAGGCAGTTTTATCCACCAACAAAATATACCTAAATAAATCTGGTGACATCAGCTTCATATAGGCATGACGGACATCACCAAATGTGTCTAACTATATGTCCCTGGATAGACACAGACCAATGTTTCTCTTCTTTAATTAGTACATGATTTAATTAACTTACAGTAATTGCAGTTATCACTAACTCTAGTTCATTAGAATTTTTTTTTCAAATCTTGGAGTCTTGATTGCTCCCAAAGGTCAAATTTGAAAACCTTCTCTATTGCCCTCATTAGAATTATTGTACATCTATTTGAAAATAATTATATTATGCATGCAGTCACGGCAATGAAAAAATAATTGCAGATTCTGTAAAACAAGACAAGGGGAGTAAGCAAGAAACTTACAACTCATACTAGGACAACAATTAAGAATGAAATTTCTACATTACATTGTAAAAATTTTTTAAATAAATGTACCATAACTTATGCGTGTATATATATATGCGATGCATTAATGAAGTACTGCACATGCGCAGTAGATCTCAATCCGGTCTTAGAAAAATTTCAGTGCCGACATGAGAAACACTGCACATGTGCAGTGCTTCTCTTTAGGCACTTTGAAATTTTCCCAGGTCCTGACATGTGCAGTGTATTCATGCCTGGACTGGACAGCTGCAGCCC
>WWET01003629.1:57847-70979 GCA_011038615.1 Limnodynastes dumerilii
TCACCACCTGCAGAACCACTTTAATTTTGAGGGTGACTCCAAATCCAGACCTCCATGGGTTAATATATTTGATTTCCATTGATAATTTTTGTGTGATTTTGTTGTCAGCACATTCAACTATGTAAAGAACAAAGTATTTAATAAGAATATTTCATTCATTCAGATCTAGGATGTCTTATTTTAGTGTTCCCTTTATTTTTTTTGAGCAGTGTATTATAATTTATTTTTTTTTAGTTTAAATTTCAGTTACACGAGGTATAACCTGATGGACCCAGGGGAATGTTTCATGAATTGCATTTGGTAAATGCCATAACAGTTATTTTCCTAGTATGAATTAACTTAGAAAAACTAATTCTTTTCAGAAAGGCTTTAAAGTGCAAAAAGTATTGTACTTCTACTTTTTCAAATAGCTTAGGACCGGATTTAAACCACCGCACGTGTAGGGGTCTGTCCATCCACGCGAGAGGGGAGTGAACTCCCCTGTCACTCCCCTCTCTTGTGCAGTTAATTGTGTGACATGCTCTGCCATAGGGCAGCCTTAAGTCATACAAGCGGATCTGTGGTCTGTCTGACCACTGATCCGCTCATACATACCTAATCCCTCCCATACTGTATGAATTAAATGCTTCCTCCTGCCCACCTTGGCAGGCAGAGGGGAAACGCAGCCCACTTCTACTAAAATGGCATCGTATGGAACTAAGTTGCGTACGATGGTAGGATGTTTAGTGTTACTTTTAGTAACACTATCGTAACATCTGGAGGATGGATGCACCCTCCAGTCAAATCAACCCACTTACGCACCTTGTTTGCGTAATTGGGCTATTGCGAGAAACTCTGGATCCGCCCCTTACTCTTATTCTCTCTAGTAGCTTATGTTTACATTTTTCGGTACTTAATATTGCGTAATAATTTTTTAGCCACTTAATGTATTGATCTTATTACTTTGTTTACAGCTGTTTTACACATTATCATTGTGCTTTATTTATATATTGTATGACAATGATTATCTAATTTGTCAGCACATTTAAGTAATACAGGCCTACATGCTTTGATTTCACAGGGAAACAAAGGAGGGGTGGCTGTCCGTTTCCGGTTCCATAACACTCATATTTGTGTTGTCAACTCCCATCTCGCTGCTCACATTGAAGAATATGAGAGAAGAAACCAGGACTACAAAGACATCTGCTCCAGGATGCAGTTTCCACAGGTGGACCCGACACTTCCTCCTCTGAACATTCATCAGCACGAGTATGTTACCCCTGTAGGCTGACATGAAGTTTATAAAGTCTAGAAATAGTTTACAGTACTTTGTTTTGAATAATATTTTAAGATTAATGATTAATTATAGAAAAAAAAAATTGGTTGGTTTGCAGTGTTTGGTTCCACTGGCATACACTTTCATACTGTACCTCAAAATATATGTAGATGAATTTATTTTACAATAGTATACATCATGTACATCATCACAGGATCAGGAGGAATTGATGAATAATGTTAGATTTGTTGCTAGAAATGTACAGTGATATATTGGGGAAGTGGGACAGTAGACCTTCAGAGTCCAGCTAATGAGTTTCTGATGATGATGATGAGGAATAGAGAGTGCTTGTCAGTTTGTATAGATTTACATTTAAGGCATTTACATTTTACAGTGTTGTATTATGGCTTGGAGATCTGAACTATAGGTTAAAGGACATAGAGAATGAAAAAGTTAAGCAACTCATTGAATCCAACGACTACACATCACTCTATGAATTTGATCAGGTAAAAGGAGATATGATAACTTTTATATATTTGAAATGTTGTTATTGTCAGTATGGTCACCAATGAATTACTAGAATGAACCTTTACAGCTGTCGACAACAGTAGCCTTTTTTTTCTTCAGTGTGCACAAATCTATTTGACAGTGCATATAAAGAACAAAAAGGTAACAGACTTTGGACAGAAGCCAGGCTTAAAAAAAAAAAAAAAGGTTTACTGCAAACTAATTACCACACAGGTAGGGAGAGCCTACTCCCCTCACTCGTATGGAGTTGATGCTGAAGGGAGGACCTGCATATATAAGCTGGTATTTATGCTTTGATGGTGCATGAAAGGTCATTTACAAAAGCACGCCTTTACGTCAACATAAAATTATTGGCGAAGATCTAACATTTATCGTTAAATGGCCATGTACTATGCGATTTTACCAAAAATCTGGAACTTTGGACCGATTTAAATCAAACATGTCAAAAGATCAAATAATTGTTTAAGAGCCCTTCTTGGACGATTATTGGATGATCGTTCAAAAAATCGTTACCATACACTTGATCGATAATTCGGGTCCTCACGTGATAATTGAAGGATCGGCCAGATAATTGCTCTAGTGTATGGCCAGCTTTACGCTTCAAGGACTCTACTTTAAGATTTCCGCAACATGCCCACTGCACTATTTACATACATAACCACCTCCTGCCACATTCCGCCCTGCTATTTACCAGGACTGGTAATGTAGTAATTGCACAGCCCACTGACAAACGGTGTTTACAGATTACTGGGATCAGAAAACACCCTCTTGTAGTAAGTCTGGATCTGTTCCTTTGTCTTTAAAAGCCTACCTTAAGCTCCTAATATCTCACCAGATCCTGAGTTTGGCAACCTGCATCTGTGTGAATTTGTGAAGGGAAAAGAGAAAGCGTTCACTAGATCCATATGAGCTTTAAAAACCTCAAGGTGCACAGTACAGGGAATAAACTCTGAAAAAACCCTTTTTTCCCAATAGTTACTTTTTAATTATAGTATGTTGCCAAATGGGATTGGTTAAAGTGAGTTAAATAATTGAGCAATAATAGTTGCTCATTTTGATCAATTTAAAAACCAAGTGTTACAGTTTGAGACATAAAAGGCAGTTAGCCCCATGGGGCCAGATCCAGAATTATGTACGCTAGCGTTTTTACGCTAGCCGCTGATGTAAATCGGCCATTAGTATTTACTGCGCAGTAGATGTTTTGAGACGTAACTCAGGATGGACGTAACACTCATAACTATGTACGAACGGGCATTCCTAAAATACACTAGCTGTATTTATGTCCCAAATACGCTTTAGAGGCGGAGGGAGGCATTTAAATGATACAGTATGAGCTGGGTTTACTAGTTACGTCCGTCAGGACGACACGTACGTGTACGGTTACACTTGGAAAAGTTAAGGTAGGGTTTGGTAGACATAAAACGGCTAAAGTACGTCCGTCAGATGGCAGTGCCTGGGGGAGTGCATAGTACTTACCATACCGTAAATATGCTACACTAACAAACGTAACATGAATATGGGTCTGGATCTAGCCCATGAACATTAGAAGTGCCTGACAATGTAAACGTGTACAATAGCCTGCTTTAAAAGTATTGAGTATTGCATTAGATGTATATCTGTTCAAAGAGCTACTTAATCGTTTTATAAATGCTTCAGTAAGACGCTCCTGCTGTTTAAATTAAGAATGATCATTGTTATTTTGTTAAATACATTTTTTGGTGTGTTGCCATTGTTTGCAAGCTATCAATCAGAACACAAAGTGTGCAGTGTAATGTTTTCTCAAATGTGATAGTTTAAACTACGGATCAGAGCAGAATGCAGAATATGCTGCCATTTCTTTTAAAGGATACATGACTCCTGTTGGTCTTTTTCCTTAGCTCAAGCAGCAGATTGAGGAAAAGACTGTTTTTGAAGGTTTTACAGAGGGACAGATAATGTTTCAACCCACTTATAAATACAACACTGGATCAGATGAATGGGATTCAAGGTAGGTTTCTTTTAGTAGCTGTCATAGTAAAAGTCATTTTTACTTATGCAAAATGTTTTTTTCCAATCTCAATAATCTGAAAATAAATGGGTTTTACGAATATCCATACTGCAATGTGTTTTGGACGGTTAGACGCTAATGGGAGGGGAATGTAAGCAAATAATACTGTGAGGGCGTGCTAAAAAGGAGAGGACAGCTTTAATACACATAAAATCCTTATATAATCCTACCTGATGTAGCTGCCAAAGTCAGTAGTTCTGTTACATCAGGCGATGTTAGTAAATAGCCTAGGCTTCTCTGATGTTTATAGAGAACTCTGCTGATAATTCCTCGTGGAATACACTAGACCCACTCTGTCACAGACGTATTGGTTCTCAATTAACCTTCCTCGAGGTTAAGTGCCTCTTGTTTTATACATATATATTGTGAGCGGGAGGGGATTTTCACACCAACTCCAGGTATTGTGGTGCAACTGACCTCAGCCAGTTTTATTCAGCAGAGCCAAAACAAAACAAAAATGTAAAATAAATGCCTTGCCTGTCCGGCACTAACTATACATGAGTCACACCTGACTATCGCTATACAAAATAGTAGTTCGCAACACCAGCAATCACAGAGACGACAGGTTCTCTCACACACAGACTGTGCAGTCCTTCCCTGGACATTGAGAGTGTCTCCTTAGCCTAGCAGGCCTTTTACCCTGGCTAACAGGTGTCCGCCCCAATCAGTCTGGCAGCAGTCAAGCTGCCCAAAAGACCCGGACTGGGCCTATTGGATGGTGGACCCTGCCTCTCTTCCACCATCCACCCCAGGGACCCATTACCAGCTTTTAACAAAAACTGGTGAACGATTGCAAGTGTTTCCCAACCTGAAAACACACAAACATTTTCCCTGGGGCTTACAACACACAGGCCAGTAACCTTGGAGAAATATACCTCCCTTCAAACACAAATCCAGTGACACTGGGCCTGATTCAGAGATGCGATTTTATCGCTACTTAGGTGCGTATATTTAGGATCTTAGAAAATTTGCATCAATGCGCATGCGTAGTAATAGTGCAACACAAATCCCCACTTATATTGTACATTTTAATATAGGATCGTCTGGATGCTCATGCTCACGTTACAGAATTGGAAGATTTCTGATCTGCCCCTGTGGAAGCAAGGCAGAAATATTAATTGTGCCAATTGGAGTACTAATCATGAACTTCTATCTTTAAAATAAAAATCAGAGAATTAGTTACAAATATCTGCAGATATGTGATATAAGCCACCCGCCACTTACAAGGCTTCTCTGTTAGGTGGTCCTAACTCTAAACTTTAGAGTCCCAATTGTGGGTCACATATCAAATATCTTTCTAAACTAAGAGCTCACCTCTTATGGAGATCCCAAAGTCTCCAAAACAGCCACTCTGAGACCGCACCCCCTCTCAGCTGCAATCCCAGACAGGCTTTTATTTTAAAGATAGAAGATCATGATTAGTAACGGAGTAATGGCTAGAGTGCCAGGCCATGTCTTGTTTTTTGTGTGCAAATTCCCCTTGCCTTGTGCACCTGCAATATAAATTACGGATCCGGTCCAGGGTAATTAATGGTCTGATTTCTCAGACTGACCAGCATAAACTTTAGCATAAATGGATAGATTTACAATATTAACAAACAGATGTATAGTTCTCTTTATAGAATATTACATCTACTTTCCATGTCTGTCTACATACCGAAAGACTAAATAATTGTAATTCTTTCATCCTGTGAGACCTGACTATACTGTATATTTGTTTTATTAATTGCTATGTACTGATTGTTACTAACATGAACCCAAGGACATTATCTACTAAAGATGTGATGTTCTATAACTGAATGACAGACACTGGCTTTTTGTTGCAGCTGCACATAGTTACTCTGACTGGTGGCAACAGTGGTACCAGTGTGTTTTGCTTTAGTAAAAGAAAATGTTTTAAATAATGTGTACTTTTTTTCCTATGCATTTTCTAAACACCAACATAAATAAAACTGTATATACTATGTTGGGTGTAAGTTTACTAAAGTGAAACAGTCTAGCATTTATTAATTTTTTCTATCAAAATCTATGGTTTAGAAAGCCATGACAAAGAGTAGAATAACACGCTTAGTCATAGGGCCAGATTTACTAAGCTGCATGTTTAGAAAAGTGAAGATGTTGCCCATAGCAACCAATCAGATTCTGGTTGACATTCTCTAGTATGTAATAGGAAAGTTGTTTTCCAAACCTGCAGCTTAGTAAATCTGTCCCATAGTGTCTTTTCCCCATTGTGACGTTTGTTTCTATTATGCAATATATTGTATTAATCCTGACAAAGTACTTGCATTTGGGAAGATATTGCCACCAATCACACACATTTCTCAAAGGCTAAGTCCTCTACATTGATGGTACAGTGTAATTGCAGAAGGCTGAAAAATGAATTTTAATAACATATTACACAATTAGTCTGAAAACAGAGGTCTATCTACCAACCTTAGACTTAGAGCTCCACTAGTGCAGTTATAATCCATCATTTAGTTGTCTTGTTATCTTTTAAAATGTTTGTGGTTTAAATAAGTATGTGATGAATATGGTAAATAAATAGTTACTACTGGTACAATCATTTTGGTCTACATTCGCTCTCCTGTATTTAGATGAACTTGTCTTCAGCGCACTGAAAATGTTTTATTTTGATACATTTTTGCTTATGTAGTGAAAAGTGTCGTGTACCTGCCTGGTGTGACCGTGTACTCTGGAAAGGAAAACATGTTACACAGCTCAATTACCAAAGCATAATGTCTCTAAAAACAAGTGACCATAAACCAGTTTTGTCTCTTTTTAAAATTGGGGTAAGCATGATTTTTATTCTGACAGGTTGCTTTCTTTTATACCTGATTGAATCTCAGTGGGACCGTTATTTGCAGGACATGTCTCAAGTGTGAACACAATTATTTCACAACTATTCCCTATCATACATTGATATTTAAAACATGAAATACTTGCGTCATTAACATTTAGCTTTAACAGTCCAAGACAGAAAACATAAACATTTCTGTGGTTTTTAAGAGGAAGCCTCAGAATCATACGTATTACTTGTTTGTTCTCTTTTTAGGTAAAAGTGGTTAATGAAAAATTATACCGAAAAACGTTTGAAGAAGTTGTCCGATCCTTGGATAAAATGGAAAATGACAGCATTCCTTCTGCTACTCTATCGCAGAGAGAGGTATAGATGTAGCTAACTTGTTGCTGTGGTGGGTTAAACACAAAGGTTCTCCTTTATATTTTAGCCACATATCCCTTGTTGTTGTTGTTATTATTATTGTTATTCAGTGCACAGTTTGCAATACAGGATTAAATGATCAAAAATTGTATTTAGATTCTTTCAATAGTACATCCAAACATATTACATAGAAAGTGACGGCAGATAAGAGCCACATGGCCCATCCAGTCTGCCCATTTGTTTATTGAAAACTATACTGACCCTAGACCCTATTTACCCTCAATTTGGTTTACAATTTAGGATACCCTTATATTTATCCCAAGCATGTTTAAATTGTTCTACTGTATTGGCCTCAACCACCTCAGATGGGAGAATATTCCATTTATCTATCACCCTTTCAGTGAAGTAATTTTTCTGCACATTTCCTTTGAATCTACCACCCTCCAGTTTGTATCCATGCCCTTGTGTTCTATTACACCTTTTCTTTTGAAAAATGGTACCCTCCTCTAGCTGGTCACAACCCTTGATGTATTTGAAAGCTGCTATCATGTCCCCCCTCTCCCTTCTCTGCTCCAAGCTATACATGTTTAGTTCCTCTAGATTTTCTTGGTATGATTTGTTACAAAGGCCATGGACCATATTGTCCAGAGGTTGTTAGGGATTTATAGTGATATTTGTACTAGATTTCATTAATCATCTGTTTTGAACAACTGGTCTGTAATTGGGGCTAATTAGAAAAAAAAAATCTGTTGCTATGGCACATAATTAGGAATTCACTCATAATGACAATTGTAAATGTTATTGCATAAGTTTTACTGTGTTTCATATTATGCATGAGCAAACATAGTGCATGTGTCACAAATAAGGGAAGTGTAAAATGCTGATGTATTGTCTCTTCAATAGTTCCACTTTGGGGATGTGAAGTACATGCAGCTGCAAGTCCAGACATTTACTATTCATAATGATGGGCAGGTGGCATGTCAGTTTCAGTTCATAAGTAAGCTTGACGAGCCTTCTTATAGTAAACCGTGGCTCAGAGCTAATCCAAGCAAAGGATTTCTTACACCAGGTATGTCCACTACTCATTATATTTAGTCAAACTATAGTCCCTTCTTGAAATAAAGTATGTCAATGTAAGTCAATGTGGTTATTTTTAAATAAGGAGATTGTTTATTCGTTTGCTGAGTGTCATATATTTACTATGGTAAGCACAGCTTTGGGAAAACTCATATCCTCAGCTGGTTTTCCTCCAACACCCAACCCCTTCCTCTCTCTTCACATGACCAAAAAACTGTGTTGTGTCTGGCTTTTTTCCTCTGAGCTATAGGAGAACCTCTTGGGGTAAAATAATAGATTTATAAAATGTAATATTTAGCAGGGACATATTGTAGAATGATTTCTGGGGCTTCTAGTGAAAAAGTGGGAAAAAATGGTAAAAGAGGTACATACTTTCTCTCGGAACTTAATGTGATAGTTTTGCTTAATTGCTTTATAGTAAAAAAAAATCCTATAGAGTAGTCTCAGGACAGTGATTACAGACAAGATAGACAATATTCTCTTTATGAAAAAATGTTACATTGTGAATTATTTATTATTATTATATTTTATAAAAATAGTTTTTGTCTTCTTATACATACATAGACCAATAGGCCAAAAAAACATTGCTTTCCATTTCCTAGGATCAGAAACTCAAATAGAGTTTGAGTTGTTTGTGAATAATGAAACAGCGACTCAACTGAACACTGGTGAGGAAAGGTTGGAAGACATTTTAATTTTGCATCTGGACAGAGGGAAGGACTTCTTTCTTTCTGTGACTGGAAACTATATGCAGAGCTGCTTCGGATCCTCCATTCAGATGTTATGTTACATGAGGGAGCCAATCCGAGATATGTATCCTGACACAATCAAAGAGCTGGTAACATCACATGCATTAGCACATTGCTTTTCCACATAAGTTACTTTGCTTGTTTAATTAAATTTTTTCCGTTTTAAATACATATTTTGTAGGCACATATGCCCCTTCAAATGAAAGATTCTTTTATTGGTGCAGAGAAACCACTAGACATACCTAAAGAACTTTGGATGATGGTTGACCATTTGCATCGGAATGGATCCTTGCAGGTAAGATTATAGTTATATGATAAATATGGACTTAAAATGCAGACTATCATCTTTATTTTAATGATATTTCCATACAAATTGGAGGAAAGGGTTTAGAAATTACAGTTTAAAATGTAGCCCCCTCTTTTTGTATGGGACCAAAACTGTTTTACAGACAGGTACAGTATAAGCTATATCTTTTTTTAATCATGGAAAAGGTCAGGATTCTTCTTGGATGAATATCTTGCATTTTTTTCATGTCATATTCTCTCTCTCTCTCTCATATTTTTTTAATAGGAAAAAAATTATCTTAAATTTTATGTGCAATAGCCATTCATAAAAGAAGCTTTACTAGTTTTAAAATATTTTTTTTTTTTCTAAATGCAAAACAATCCATACATAAGAAAGAAAGAGCTGGTCAGACTCATAATAAAATATAATGTGATTCTACTTAAATATTTATACATGACAAATATACAGATGTGACCAGATAAAGCTCTATACGCCATAGTGCCTATACCATGGTGAGTAAAGCTTATTGTAATGTGTAAAGAGACTGTTTACTTACCATTTAGCTGCAATCGGGATTCCAGCTGAGTGCGATGAATGGAGCTGACCATCATCCATTCATCCTTTCTGTTTAGTGAATAAAAAAAACTGTTATCTCAGGTTTAAATTCTTACACTACTGAATTATCAATTTAAAATATACATATAATAAATACATAGGCAGAGGTCCGTTGTTGGGCATAAAAGCCTCTACCCCACTATAGGTGTGTTAGAAAATAACTATTAGATAATATTCATAGTGTGTTTTCTTTCTTATATTTAATTGCAGGAAGATTTGTTTCAGCAACCTGGACTGAGATCTGAATTTGAAGCTATAAGAGACTGTTTAGATACTGGATTTCCGGAATCGATACGTATCCTTTTAATATTTACTGCTAAGGAATGATCCAGAGTAAGGTGTAACTGCTCAAAAAAGTACAAATCCTTACATACACAAAATATGTGAAAATATATTATTTATATTTTATTTTTTTTGCATACAGAGAACATACTGGGTGATTTTGCTTATTGTACAGAAATAATGAACAGCTTTTATTTTTAAACTCTAATTTAAAGTTGAGCTACAAAACATACCCTGCCAATTCATTAGTTTGCATAGTTTAATCCTACAATACGGGTTGGCTCCTTATTTTGTTGGATCAACCCCACTGTGTCCTGTTCTTTTATACAGGCATGAAATGTAGATGTAACCTCAAACATTATTGCCTACTAAAGGGAAAAGTTATGCTTTTTAATGATATTATGGCAGAACAAAGTTTACACAGATACTTTTGAAAGTGCTGTAGTTTCTAAATGAGTTAATGTACATACTGTACATTTTAATAAAAGTGTACCTCTAATGAATGTAGAATAACCACACTGGTATGGAAGAATGTTCACTATAACACCAGTAGTATATTCTTGGAGCACATTGGTCGACAGAAGCCACATTTTATGAGGACCTAAAGAACAAAGTAACAGCAGAATAAGCTACCTTATGTGGAGATGTATCAAACCAGATTGTATGTACTATAGTGTGTTTATTGTATTGATAAAGCAAGAAATGAGGAAACAGTTCTATGTTACTTATTGTGCTTTATGGCATACAGCTAGTGTCACTTGTCCTTTTCTAAAGGACTTTTAATATACCATGTATTTTCATGTCTAATAAAATACTTTATACAGACACACTTGTTGCCTAATGAGAGTACCATGGAATAACTGATAATCTGAATCATATAACTAATACTAAACTGTTGAGTATTCTAGAAGTAAAAATAAACATTGATTTTAATCAATTTATTGCACTAGTGGAAGACTTTTCGGAGCCCTTTTATCCTTCTATCGTTATTAAGTGATTATTATCTTGACTGATTTTCTGATCCATTGTTCTCTTTTGTAGTCCCTTTTAAAAATGCAAGTGATATTATTTCCTTAATATATTTGAAGCTGGAAGCAACCATTCCGTTGTTGAAGCCTTGTTGCTCTTCCTGGAAGGTCTCCCCGAGCCTGTTATCTGTTACGACTATTATGACCATTGTCTGAATAGTGCAGGAGATTACAGCAGCAGTGAAGAGGTAATTGTTTTTACTTTTAGAACACAGGAATCTCCACTTTTAGGATATTTAAATGAGTAGATTATGATTTATCTGTACTGTAGCTAGAAGTTTTGTGTACTACTGTAGAAACAATCCTGATTTTTGGTATAAAATTTGATTAAATGTCAAATAAAATGTTTAATCTGTTTGACTGACTAAAGCTTCCTAAAGTTTCATGTAGCACTGTTGTCATTAATAGTCATAGGGTGACTATAAGGGGCTTCTGAGGAACGTATCTGCTTCTACAAAAGATAACCTAGGGATAGGAGACCAGATCCTACCTTAAGAGAAAGATGCAATTGGTTTTCAGAGAAATGTTTGTTTACAGATCTCCAATCACAAGTTTGCAATATACATGCATGGAGCAGGTGCAGCATGTACATACTTCCATTAGCTTATCTTAAGTTTTTCATATTATGCTAACGTAAAATGGTGGCGGTTTAGAAACCTGCTTTGGAATGCAGAGTGTTGTTATGCCTGTACTGTACATTGTAATACTGAGTTACTCTCACTTCAAAGCATAACCTGGGACCTCTTAGAAGACTGATTGCTCTTAAGTCTGGAAAGGGCAAAATGTAATGCAATCAGAAAGGAGAGATGTGTGTGACCTAATTCAGATTCCTGAATTTTCTCTTTGCGGTCAGATCTGACTTTGGCTGTTTTTTGGATTATGTCCATTGGTGGGAGTCGCTGACGCGAAATAGAGAAAGTCAAAAGCTAATTTTCTGTCTCTATTTAAAAATACCGCCATAAAAAAAAAATATACTGCAGGGAAGGCAGTCTTAGGGTTAGGCTGAGGGGAAGGGAGTCTTAGGATCAGGCTGTGGGGAAGGAAGTCTTGGGATTAGGCTGCAGGGAAGGGAGGGTAAGGGTTGGGGTTAAATTCATACTAACCATTTGCAGCAGTGTCTTCTGTGGATCGATTGATTTCTTTTGCCTTAAGCAATTTCCAAATTCCTGTTCGCAGCGGTGACCCACACCGTATGTCCATGTATCCCTAATACCTGACCAGAAATCCACTCTGTCCAGAGATATGACAAATGACACTTCTGACAGGAGGCTGGGTTGCACTTGCAAGAGGGTGAGGCTTATTGCAATGTATAGTATAGGCATGCTAATAGACTGTGTATTGGTCCACACTTGAGAGCTGCTGCCATTTTATGTTTGTAGTAGGAAAACTTTAGTTGAGTATAGGTCTTGGAAGTCTGTCCATGCAATAGGAGTGGGTTAGCACTACTGGTTGAATGTGTGGATAAAGCACATCCCAAATCCAAATAAGATTCCCAGGTAACCTGCATTCAGATTTCCCAATGCTGAGAAATGGGATCTTTGGATTCGGTCCTGCATTACAAACAGTCACTCAGGTCTTCCTAAGTAACTAACATTACATAGTAACCAAGACTTAGTTTTCTTTTTTTCTTCTTTGTGTTTTCTAGATTATTGCAGTGTTGCCCTTGCATCATAGAAACGTCTTTAGGTACTTGATCTCATTTTTGCGGGAGCTGTTAAGTAATTCCACGCAGAACCATCTAGATATTAACATACTAGGTAAGATAAATTATCTTTATTGTTTTTAACATCCTCTGTTACAATTTTCTTATATATATATATTTATATTTAATATATTTTCATTATTTCATTTTTATTAATTTAATTATTATTTAATCTTATATACAAAATTCATTGGTCTGTTTGTCTGTCCGGTTATGCATTCAGACACCCTCCAGCAAATGGAATGAAACCAAGGCTAGGTGGTCTTGTTGGATCCTGGACAGGATTTTGAGGGATTTGGATCCCGGTCGAACCTTGCACACTGGGCAAAACGCAAAACTTTGACCCAGGGAGGAGTCTGTTCTGAGCCTTCCACTAGATGGATTTGGATATATATATATATAT